>APFE031258297.1:196891-236875 GCA_000404065.3 Pinus taeda
GTACGGTACGCCGAAACGCGTTTCCGTTTCGTTTCCGGGCAGAAACGCCCTCTGTACTTGCGTTTCCTGCAACTTAGATGTGATATATAAGCCAAAGTTGTTGCTAAGGAGGCTGAAATTTGATGCCCTAGGTATAAGAATTCCTCCACTAGGAACATTCATTACATGTTATACAATGAGTAACATATGCAATTCTCAACTAGATAGCCTTTAAAATTTATTTTCAACAATTTAGGAAACAATCAAGCATAATCTAGAAGCAACATTTCCATACATTAGACAATTTCAAAATGATAATCTTCAACAATAGGCACTTACAATATAACATGTAGTATATCCATCCATTCACCAAAGAAATAGCTCCAAAGGCAATCCAAAATAGCTTCCAAATATCAAAATGCATTCCGAGAATTTCCAATAGCCAAGAAGGAACAAGTGAGTTTCTCTCAAGAAGTTGAATTCCAAATGTGATGATGACAAGAGGCTAAATGACGTCTCTCATATTTATACATGTCTAATGTAATACTCAACCTAGAATGATGAGTATTTGGGTTTAGTTTGATCATCTCGGATATCATTTAGAAGGAAATATTGTTCTATTTGTGCTCTACCCATACTGTCAGATTAGAGCCATCAAATTTATACATGTCTAGCTTGGGTGGGCGAGGGTGGGCATGTTGGTGGTTTCCATGGAAGTGAAGATGATGGCTAGATTCTCCTTCAAGGTCTTCATTAATACTATGTGCCGCCGAATGCAACCCCGACGTGCTCACTTTGAATTGTGCCAAGAATTGCTTCATCTGGTCTGCTAGGCTCAGGAAAGAATCCAACTTTTCTTCCAAGGCGTTCGATTTTCTGTTGGCCATGACTTGAGCTCTAGTTGCTACCATACACAGATCTTGGTCACTTGTCGTCACTTAGACAAAATTTGGGACTGCCCGAAAATTGAAGCTGACAAGTGAATGGTACTACTGTGATTAGCTCGTCATCCTGATTATTATGGGCTAAGTCTCTTGTAAGCACCTCGAGATTTTTTTTTTATTACTCTGAATGGAATTTTACTCCCACTTATGAATACTGCAGTGCCCAAATTCCAGAAAACTTGATCCTGCCCAATGTTCTACAAGAATCGCTCCAGGCTATAGGAGCCACAAACCTCACTGCGCAAATGGTTTGATCTGCCTGCGAAACCCCCAACTGCTGAATGTGAGTTGGATTGCGGCGGCAATAGAACCGCAACTGCTATATCTAATCTGGCAAATAAGATAATGGGTGATCTTCAGAGAGTCGAGGGAACTATGATCTCAAAGGAGTGTTTTGTGCTACAGATCACAATATACATAATGGTCCAACAATAGTACTCGACCCAATCTTTCAGGGCGCTAACTAAGGAGGATCAACCGTACCCTTAGCCGTACTACCAGACTACCCTATCGTATGCGAGTAATCTCCCCGAGTGCTATTCTCGGTGTATTGTAGTAGCAAGGCGGCCAACGGTTTATCTAAGACGAGGTTTTAGGTGAGCCTAGGGGGCTTCCGATATACCCAGAGGGTATGTGGAAGGCAGTCCGTGCACGGTTCTGTCTAATGCGCTACTACTCGAAGCGGTATCCACAGGGGCTACAAGGGAGTCCAACAAGCGTGGCCACCTCTTGTATTTCCTATGTGCATGCCTCCCCAAATCCACAGGTTTATGGGCTCAACGACATATCCCGTGGTTTAAAGACGTCGGAACACGTCTCTAGCCTAAAAATACATTTCTGACAAAAATGGAGGTACCACCGGCCCTGGAAAGTGCTCTGATACCACTTGTTATGCTCGACCTGCGAGAAATTCTAGAATACCAAATATGCGAAGAAATACAACCCATAACACATAACAAAATGAGAAAAACAACAAGTTTTTTATTATTCAGAGATGAAAGCAATGTTCACTTGCCTCATCGAGGGGGCAACCTCTAGTAGAGTAGAGTTCGATTACAAAATAAGTCACTATCCTATTACATAAATAAAGGGGTTAGGGTTGGACCCTAATTCATGTGTCCTTGTGTCCTTCGATCGTGTCTGGTCGTGTTCGGGGAACGTGTCCATCGTGTCTCGATTCTGGGACACATGTCCCTTGATTTGATGTCCCATAAAGGCCGACTTTGGGTCATTTCTCCCTCAATTTTCTCTGTCTCTCTTGCTGTGGGTGTGTGGGAGAGAATAACAAAGGTTTTGGGAGCATTTTGGAGGTGATTCGTCTTATTTACAGGTAGAGGGATGAGTGGTTGAAGGGAAAGACAAAGATGTGGGATGTCTTTCCTGATGATATGGGTTTGGACAACAATGTTGGATCTTAATGAGCCAGTGCTAAAGCCTATCACTTTTGATGATGGTGATACTGTTGAGGGGTCATCCTCCACACCGACAAATGCAAAGATGGCATTAGATACAGAGGAGGAGGATGCAACAGAGGAGAGCTGTGGTGACCATTATGATGACAATGATGCTGATTTTGATGATGATGATTGATGACTCATGAGATACCTACTGCCTTGAGGCTTGTAGTTGCTTTGTATTTTCTATTTCTATTTTCCATTGGCATTGCTACTACATATGTAACACATTTTGATTTTGATGACTTAATGAAAAAACTATAGTTTCTTGTCTTTCTCTTATTGGATCATTGATGAATTTGTCACAATTGTATTTGTATGCATAATGTTACTTTGTGAAACTTACATCTAGATGAAGATCTATGTTTGAATCAATGAATTTGTATCATGATGAGAATTTGTGTAAGAAATATCTAATTTTTAATATATATATATATATATATATATATATATATATATAAAATTAGATATTTCTTACACAAATTCTCATATATATATATTAATAAAATAATATATATTGTGTCCTATTTCAGGGGGTTGGAATGAACAAAGTTCATTCTTAAGTTAAACACTCTAAAAGGCTTGGAATATGTAGATCTCCATTGAGGATACAAGAATATATACTAAATGTATGAATAAGAATGATGTTACAATTGATAGTGAGGGTCCTGTATATATAGCCAGGTAAGTACCCTTCCACAAACAGTCATGTCTGTAGAGACATGCCTCTTCACTACTAATTATAAGTTAATTAATCATTGTATATGTCTATTATTATTTATATTATTTTTATATATATTTTATTCATAACAACGGTCAACGTGCCCATGTCGAACACTTGAATCATTGTGTCCTGCATGTTGCGTGTCCCCGTGTCAGGTTACTTAGTGTGGAAGAGAAGTCATTGGTGTCTTCCAAATGGATCTACAAGACATAACATGCAATAGATGACAACATAAATAAGTACGAATCGACAGTTAAGAATAGAAGGTTCTCCCAGAAATAGGGAGAGGATCATGACAAGCTGTTTGCTCCATTTGTTAGGTACATTTCTATTAGAACTATCATCATTGCTTTGAAAATTGCACCAGGTGGATGCAAATATCGTTTTTCTCAATAGCGTAACTGAGGAAGAAGAAGTGTACATAGAGATACCTCAGAGCTTTGAGGTACATAAGAAGAAATCTCATGATTGAAGAAGGCTTTGTACGATCACAAGCAGACATGCTGGGCTTGGTATTCTTGGATTGATGGATCTCTGATGAGTCTTGGTTGATTTATTATTATATGATTTGTTTTTGGCGGAAGCAGAAGGAATCATGTGTTAGAGGGGACAGTTGTGGCAGAAATATTTGTTTCTATAACTGAGGGAGTTGTCAGGGAGCCTTGTTTTAGCTTCAGAGGGAGTTTACCTCTAAATTCAAAATGATTAATTGTCAGAGTAAAGGAGCAGCCACGATTGCCACAACAAAATCTGTTACAGAAAGAGTTCCTAGTTAGGGTAACCAAAAAGTAGCCATGATGATGGACCTAGTAAAGGAAGTCGATCAATTTATGGTTGAGCAAAGGCATGTGGCTCAACATGTGTTGAAGTACCAACATGGTATAGTTGGCCCTAACACAACTTGTTATGGTTTGAGATATGTCTCAAATAGTGAAATATAACTGTAGGGATTTACAGATTTAGATTGGGCAGAGAGTGGAGAAGACAAAGAGTTTATTAGGATATTGCTTCAGTTTGGGTTCCGTTATGATTTCTTGGATGAGCAGGAAGCAAACATCTATTGCACTCAATATTGTAGAGGCCAAATATATTGCAGCTTGTTTGGCAAGTTGAGAAGCAGTATGGCTTTAGAGGCTACTTGCAGGATTATCTTTATCAGGTGTAGGTGATGATCATGACGATAGTATCGAGACGTCGTACAGAAGGAAGCAGTGTGGCTTCAGTACTATTCTACAGTGAAGCAATTTGCTGACAAAGCCTCTATACCAAGATGGAGTCTATATACTTTGAGGACAAGCTTGGAATGATTGAGCATGTCTCTCTTAACATGAGGGAGTAATGAAATTGCAACATCAAGGACATACATTCTCCTTGTGTCAATTATGATCAGATTAGGGAGAATGGTCCGACAGAGGATAGTCATCTTGGATGAGCAGGAAGCAAACATCTATTGCACTCAATATTGTAGAGGCCAAATATATTGCAACTTGTTTGGCAAGTTGAGAAGCAGTATGGCTTTAGAGGCTACTTGCAGGATTATCTTTATTAGGTGTAGGTGATGATCATGACGATAGTATCGAGACGTCATACAGAAGGAAGTAGTGTGGCTTCAGTACTATTCTACAGTGAAGCAATTTGCTGACAAAGCCTCTATACCAAGATGGAGTCTATATACTTCGAGGACAAGCTTGGAATGATTGAGCATGTCTCTCTCAACATGAGGGAGTAATGAAATTGCAGCATCAAGGACATACATTCTCCTTGTGTCAATTATGATCAGATTAGGGAGAATGGTCCGACAGAGGATAGTCATTCTTCCCGTGTCAAGTAGGTTGACTAGAATTAGGAAGAATGGTTTTAGAGGCCCATAATCATTGAGTTGAGTGGGTGCCTTTCAACATTAGGCTCAAATTACTCTCCGGAGAGGTTGAGTGAACTCCTTTAGCATCATGCTTAGAATGAGGCACTCAAATGAATTGAGTGTGTCCTTAGGGTTCCACCACGAGTCAATGAGATTGACCAAGATGATGGTGAACCGGGATTAATCAATATACTATGGGTCAGAGGCACCGACCAGAATCATGGTGGCTAGTTGATGCTAAAGATGTACCATGTGTCAGGAGAATCGACCAGGATTATGGTGAGGATACACCTTATGTACTGTAATTATAGTAACTTGTTGATGCTATTGATTTACCATGTGTCAAAGTTGTTTGAGAAGAATTATGGTAATTAAATGATGTTGATGATGAATTGTTATAACATTTTCATAGAGAAATTTGTCGACATGAGAACATCTAGATAGTCATTATGAATACCTCCCTAGCTAAGAGGGAGTGTTGAATTTTGTAGGTATGGTTGGTCTTCATAATTGATATTTTTGGCCCTTGAATTATGTAAGACATGTTCTTCATGTCGGCTTTAAGATAAAAAAATTGAATTTCTAAAAGTTGGATTTTTGGCTCCAAATGTCAAGTCTACCCTCCAAAAGATGAAATCGGCCCCAATGAAGAGACACGCCCATCTGGGCACTTGCAATGCCTATATATAGGCCATTCGATCTCCTCAACAGAGCAAGAATTTGACACAATTCTGAGGTAGATTTCGAACCATCTGAGGCGGAGATCAAGACAAGTTTGAGGCGGAGATCAAGATGAGTTTGAGGCAGAATATAAGACGAATCTGAGATGGTAGTAGACTGAACATCTAATATGGCATCAAATCGA
The DNA here is from genome assembly GCA_000404065.3 of Pinus taeda. Taxonomy (NCBI): domain Eukaryota; kingdom Viridiplantae; phylum Streptophyta; class Pinopsida; order Pinales; family Pinaceae; genus Pinus; species Pinus taeda. Next base: position 202,719 of record APFE031258297.1, read on the forward strand.
ACCTTTGTAATGGTAGCAACACCGAATCTCTATGGAAGGCAACAGGCTGAAAATATGAGGCAGAATAGAAAGCCAAATTTCATCCTTATATCTCAAAGTTTACTAAACTCTTGTGGAGCAGTTAGACTTGACATAAGGGAAGTTTGACCAGGTTTGACCATAGTGATGTTGTTGGTCAGTTTGAACTTGTACTTGGTTAGAAAGATTTAGATGTATCTCCATTGAATTGAACAATCTATCTAAGGAAAAGGTTGTTGGGATTTGTGCCCCATATGGGTTTTCCCAGGGTAAATGCTTGTGTTCTTGTTTGGTTGTCTCTTTTATGATCCTATTGACATTTTGTTTAACTGTTGACATCCTCTGTGCAATTGCTTTATGATGAATATGAATGCAAGAAAATATTAACCTAACAGAAATCATAAGAAGTAATTATCAGTTTAGAGGATGCTTGAAAAATCAAGAAGGAGAATATTTATTTTATATGTGGGATGGAAGTGTAAGAGTATTTAATGGAAAATGTTAAGTATGGAAGTGTTAGCAATAAAATGACTAATCTCTGCAAATTGTAAATAAGACACCAGATAGAATTCTGAATGTAATATTTATATGTATATATATTTGATAAAAAATGAATGATGTTTACAAGGCTGAGGTGGTGCTCCTTAAATAGGAGTTGACTGGCCACGCCTGAATAGAGAGACATGTCCTTTGGGACTAATCTCTTCATTTTAACTAATTATTTGTTAATTAATTGATTGTAATAATTAATTAATTTATTAAATAATACTCTAATATTTTAATATTTTATTTAATTTTTTATGACTTTTTTTATTTCATAACATTGCCTTCCCCTTAAGATGTTTTGTACTCAAAGCATAGGTAGGCCTGGGTGTTGACGCATGAAACGTTTTGTTTCCCAAGATGAATCTTCGTCTGGTAACCTCTTCCACTTGATGAGGTATTCCTTAATTGTCTTAGATCGTAGAACCTTCTCTCGGGTAGCAAGTATACCCTCAGGTTCAAGGATTATTCTTCCTTCTTCATCAGTCTCTGGTATTTCTGTTTTTGCTGTTTGATTTTGCCCTAATACTTTTTTGAGACTTGATACATGAAAGGTATTATGGATTCGGCAATTGTCTGGTAACTTTAACCCATAAGCTACACTAATTTTTTTAATTATTTGGTATGGTCCATAATACCTAGGAGACAATTTATTCTTCCCTTGTTGTTTTAGTGATAGTTGCTTATAAGGTCGGAGTCTAACAAAGACCCAATCGCCCTCCTTGAATTCTCATTCAGAACGATGTTGGTCGGCTTGTTGCTTCATTCTATTTCGGGCCATGGTTAGATTTTCTTTTAGTAAGTTGATGATCCTTTGACTTTCTCCTAAGTGGTCTTTAACGGCTGGTTCCCTAGAGTCAAGGGATGCAAAGTCCTTCCACTTAGGTGGTTTGTAACCATATAGGGCTTGGAAGGGTGTCATCTTAGCTGACGTATGGTATGTGGTATTGTACCACCATTCAGCTAGGTGTAGCCACTGTGTTCACCTGTTTTGTTAATCTGTAACGAAACAACGAAGATATGTTTCCAAACATTTATTAACAATTTCGGTTTGCCCATCAGTTTGGGGGTGATAGGCTGAACTCATATTTAGTGATATTCCTACTTGTTGGCAGAGATCCTGCCAAAATTTCCCTTTAAACCTTACATCTCTATCGCTGACTATGACCTTAGGGAACCCGTGTAGCTTGTAAATGTTTTTACAAAACACATTAGCGATTTGTTTGGTTGTGTCAGTCTTTTTAATAGCCATAAAGTGGGCATATTTAGTGAGCCTGTTGACTACTACAAATATTTTATCCTTCCCGTCAGATGCAGGTAGTCCTTCAATAAAATCCATTGAAATCTCTTCCCACTTCTGATTTGGAATGTGAAGTGGATGTAGCAACCCTGGAGTTGGAACATTTTCGCTCTTGTTTCTTTGACAAATATCACATTCTGAAACATATTTTTGAAGTTCCTTGCTCATACCCTTCCAATAGAATGGCTGTCGGACATTGTAGTAAGCTTTGTAGAATCCTACATGTCCAGTTGGTGGTGAATTGTGAGACTCCCTTAGTACTTTTATTTTAAATTTGGATGCAGGTGTTAGATAAATTCTCCCCTTGTACCATAAGATGTCATTTTTCCACTCAAAGTTGGTATATTGACTAATATTGTTGATCATGGAGTCACAATCCTTATCCTTGGCATATTCGGCTCGTATTTGGTCCAACCATTCTAGAACAACTATCATGGCAGCACATGTAATGTGATCACCATCCTTACATGAGAGTGCATCAGCTACGACATTCTCCTTTCCCTTTTTGTGTAATATCTCTAAATCGAATGCTGACAACTTCTCCATCCACTTCTATTGTTTTGTTGATAATGTCTTTTGTTGAAGTAAGTATTGAAGACTATTGTGATCAGTTCAGATTGAGAATTTACTTCCAAGCAAATACTGGCGCCATTTTTTCAAGGCATGTATGATGGCGAGCATCTCCTTTTGGTATGCTGATTTTAAGCCTTCTTGTTTATTAAGTTTCCTGCTCTCAAATGCTATAGGGTGGTTGTCCTGCATCAACACAACGCCAATTCCAAACCCAGAAGCATCACATTCGACCACGAACGGTTTGGAGGAATCAGGAGTTGCTAGTACTGGTGTGGTTGACATCACTTCCTTTAATTTCTCAAAACATTTGTCTGTTTGGTCATCCCGTTTGAAAGCATTTTTCTTTAACAAATTCGTAAGGGGTGTTGTCAGGTGTGCATAATTTTTTATAAATCTTCTGTAATACCCCATTAAACCCAAAAATCCCCTTAGCTTAGATATGTTCTTGGGTTTCAGCCACTCTTTGATTGCCTTGATTTTGTTGGGGTCTACTTGGACTCCTTCCCTTGATATAATATGAACTAGATATTCAACTTCTTTTTGCCCAAACGTACATTTTGATATCTTGGCGTAAAACTGGTTCTTTTTTCCAAAACAGACAGCACTTCTTCTAGATGTTTGAGATGTTCCTTCCACGTCTTACTGTACACTAAAATATCATCGAAGAAAACTAATACGAACTTCCTAAGGTAAGGATGGAAGAGCTCGTTCATGGTGGCTTCGAAGGTGGCTGCTGCATTTGTTAATCCGAATGGCATGACCTTGAACTCATAATGCCCTTCATGAGTCCTGAATGCTGTCTTTTTGATATCTTCTAACCTTACTCGTATTTGGTAGTAACCTGATCTTAGATCTAACTTGGAAAATTATTCTGCACCGTGTAACTCATTTAACATCTCATCAATGAACGGAATCAGAAACTTATGCTTAATATTGATTTTATTTAAGCCTCTGTAATCTACACATAATCGGAAGGATCTGTCCTTCTTCTTGACCAATACTACGGGTGCAACGTATGGACTTCTACTCTTCGTAATGATTCCATGCTTCAGCAGGTCTTGAATTAAGCGCTCTATTTCTGTCTTGTGGTGATGGGGATAACGGTATGGCTTGACATTAATTGGAGTTGAATCAGTTTTGACTTCAATAATGTGTTCTATTTTCCTTTCTGGGGGTAATTTCATTGGTAGATCTTGAAAAACCTTCTCATATCTCTTGATCAAGGATGAAATCTCTGATGTTTGATGAGTCCCTTCTGTTGATAATAATTCCAAGTACTGACATTGCATAACAAATGCTGGTGCCCCCTTGCGAATGAGCTTCTTCATTTGTTGAGTAGAGATGACTTGTGTTGGTGGTGCCTGAAAACCGAACAACTGATATTACCGTCCATCCCATTTGAATTTAATGAACTGTTTTATGTGATTTGCTGAATAAGTGCCTAGTGTTTTCAACCATTGTACACCTAAAACATCTACTCCCCGTATAAAAACTGGACTCCATTGCATAGTCGCTTAATTGCAACTTAACTTTATGGCACTTGCCAACTCCATCTATTTGCTTCCCATCTGCTACCATAACTTTTGAGTCTGCTACTGGGTAAGCAAACATGTTCAATCTTTTTGCATCATTGACATCTACAAAGTTGTGCGTACTTCCCGAGTCCACCATTACAATAACGCTTTGCTTCTTGATGTAACCTTTAAGCTTCAGTGTTTGTGGTTGAGCTATCCCTGTGATGGCTGCTATGGAAATTCGTGGCATCTCATCTTCTGACTTTGGACTAGGGTTTTCATTTTCTTCATTTTCCTCTTCGTCGGAGCTATCTTCTGAGGATTCCTCTTCTTACTTAGCTTCACACAATTTTTGGCTTGCGCATTTGTGTCCTGGATGATACTTGTCTTCGCACTTCCAACATTTGCTGTCTTTTTTTCTTTCGACATTAATTTGTTGTTTTCCTTCACTTCGTAAGGGTGGTGGAACGTACTTACTAGTATTCGCTGACGCGGTTTTACTCACCTTTCCTTTGAATTGGTTGTTTGTCGTGTCATTAGTAACATATGGTGTTTGGTGTAGTTTATATTTTCGCTCAATAATTATTGTTGCATGTCTGGCCTCCTCAATGTTTTAGGTTTATGCAATTTTAATTCTTCGCGGATATAATCTTTAAAGCCACAATGGTACATTCTTAGCAGCTCCTCATTTGAAAACCCTCTCTGCCTTACTATTAATACTTCCCACTCGTGGGTGTATCACTCACTGATCCTTTTTGCTTCAGGTGAACAAATCTCTCATTGACATCCTCCTCCTCTTCATCATGAAACCTTTTTAACAGAGAGCTTTTAAGGTTTTGCCAATTGAATGAGCAACCTGTGCATTTAGATGACCACCACAAAAACCAATCGTATGCTTTTGCTTCTAAGTAGATGCAGTGACGACTTTTTCCTGTTCACCGAGCAGAGGGTTTGCTAAAAAAATTGCATCCATCTTATTTACCCATACTACGGTGCCTTTAAAGTTTTTTCCATCATACCTTGGTAATTCATTTTCGATTTTAAGATGGTTCCTTCCGGGGGAATGCGTATAATATTGGCTTCCTTCAAAGTGAATTTGGGGTATTTGTTGCTTCTCACGTCCCATGAAGCCCTGCCCTAGGGAAGTCTCCCCTTCTGGAGTCTTGGGGCTTTGTGTAGCTGAAGGTGGATCGATCTCTCCGGGATGCCGGTTCATCATGCTCTTTATGAAGGAAACCTCGTCGGCCATCTGATCCTGCTTATTAACTGACTTTTCGATGTTATCCATGCGTTTGCATAGCTTACTGAGGTCTTCTTGGATCTTCTTCATAATGTCATTGTTATCGTTCGTCATTTTCTTCTGATTTTTTTTTGAAGACCCAATTTTTCAAAATAACTTTATTATCATATAATAATAAATTGGTCCCTTTTTTTCTATATACTTAATTACTTGATAAATTTTTAATGTCACTCCACTTAATAAATATAAAGGTCATGATGTTAAAATACCATGGGCTATTACCATGGGTTGTTTTTAAAACCTCCGTTAAAATGTTCTCGAATTGTTTTTTGTTTTTTTGTTTTTTTGTTTTTTTTGTTTTTTTTTTCAACTTTTTAAAATACCATGGGCAATTACCATGGGTTGCTTTTAAAAGCTACGGGCTTCTCCACGTAAAAAGTTAAAATATACTTGGTATGAGATTTTTGGCTTCGATACCACTGTTAGCAATAAAATGACTAATTGCTGTAAACTGTAAATAGGACACCAGATAGAATTCTGAATGTAATATTTATATGTATATATATTTGATAAAAAATGAATGATATTTACAACGCTGAGGCGGTGCCCCTTAAATAGGAGTTGACTGGCCATGCCTGAACAGAGAGACATGTCCTTTGGGACTAATGTCTCTTCATTTTAACTAATTATTTGTTAATTAACTGATTGTAATAATTAATTAATTTATTAAATAATACTTTAATATTTTAATATTTTATTTAATTTTTTATGACTTTTTTTTTTATTAATTTCATAACAGGAAGGGATATGACTATACTAGCCACTATGATTTCCTAGTAGTACTTGGTGGTCTAGACTAGTGCATAATTATTGAAAAGAAATTATGTCTTCGGATGGTTAGACATAGTAACAAGGTAACATCTTTACCAAATTAAAAGTGATAAAAAGATCCTTCTAATGTTAGCATCTAAACAAAAAGTTAAATACTTAGCACCATTTTGAGATGCTAAACAAAAAGTTAAATACTTAGCACCATTTTGAGGTAATGGAAATCACACAATGGAAAACTTGACCAATTAATCATTGAAGTTGCATGAGATATCATCTAACACATTTGGGATCGAGAGAATGGGAACTAATATACCACTGTGCGTGAATGCCTGATGAGCACAAGAATGCAATTGATGAATGAAGAATAGTAGGTCTAGGATGATGAGCAAAAAATCTCATCAAAGTAGCAAAAAATCACACTCATATGAGTGTGCCTTTGAGGTAGTACCCTGAAGGGCAACACAACCAACTCCAAATAGGGTGCCATGTCAAGACCCAACTTGCATGTTTCCCATAGAAGTTCTATCTATCAAAGGGGAAACAAAATTTTAAGTTTCAACTCTCCTAAATGGTTCAACAAATGAGTGACCTAGACACCTTAAAGAGGTGTGGGGATGAGATGAAATCACATAGCCTAAATGGTCCTTGGATTAGCAAGAAATGTGGGGCAAACTGGAACCAGTGATAAGAGGATCTGCCATGGGGTAGAATATTTTAGGCATTGAACAATCCATCTCGTTCAAATTATGACCTTAAGTTGCAACATTAGTAAGATCTCGACCAACTGTGAAAATTATGCTTCAGCGATTGATTTATTTCTCCTACTTATTTACAATAATAAGTTATTTACCAATGCTTCAGTAAATATCAAAATTAATTCAGTTGCAGACTCACAAATTATGAACTGAGAAAAGCAAGAGAAACACTAACACATGAACAATCACATTGACACACTTGTTTTTGGACAATAGTCCCTGGAAAAACCCAATGCGGAAAAACTGGTGCAACAGATTTGAGGGTTTTTATTATTGGCAGTAAATTTATGAATACAATCTGGATGCCCCAGAGAAATGGCAATCCACTTAGAGAAGATAACTGATAGAAAAATAGTGAGAATTTTCTCACACTGAATCTGGAGATTTTGCACTGACCCCAACACCTGGATGACCCACTGCACAATCTCTGCATGAGCCTACGTAGTCACTGTGTGGCTTCTGCATGGAGACTCCCTCTGACTGTGTCACCCTTGCTGCTGCTGCATCCGTCGCTGAGAAATCTAGATTTCATTTGTCAATCACCCAGAGTGATTCCTGACACTCATCCTTGCTATCCCCCAGCTGTTCTGCTTCAACCTCCTCCAGTTGCTGCGTTGCCCCTCCTTGGCATTGTGCTGCCTCTTTGATCCTTCACTGTCTTCTCTGAAGTATATTCACTGGAACTAGAACTCACTTCCTTCCAACACTGCCTCTAATCCTTACTGCTTGATCAGTTGTTCGAATTCCTTAGCCAACCCTGCCCTAGGAATATCGAACTCACTGATCAACCCTCTGTATATTTGCAAAATGAACCTCAAGCCTCCTTATACTTTTCTTGTTGAGACTTCAACAACTGAGATTAAGTCTCTAATCAATGGCTAAGTTTAAAAACTTGACTTGATCCGCTTTCTAGAACATTCTCACCCATATTTTGATTAATACCCATTAATATTTTAATTTTCCTAAGTTTAGACTTAAGAACCCCATTAAAAATATTAATTATTTTAATAAAATACAATCTGGGTGGAATTTCACCAAACGGTTTTTGGGTTCCTTAGAAATCATGTTTCTTAGCCTCTCCACCAATTTTCATGGCTAGAGCACATCCGATGCTACCAAAGACTAACACTCTCTCTTAGCGAGGAATGTGCTCTAGCAACAATGTCCAACTGCATGCTGCTCTGTCTCTGAAGCATCTCCTTTCTGCGGTGTTGCTGACACCAACACTCTGCAAATTGTTCATTATCCATGGAGTTTGTATATTCAAATTGTTTGCTATTTATATTTGGGAGCTGTTATGCTATATACTAATTGAAGTTTTTATCTCATTTGACGTATTATGTTGTGTTGATTTATTATCATTTGTGTTTATAACTAATTCATTGTCTAAATGTCATGGAATTGAGAATACCTAAAATTATCAATATATCATGTTCTGTTTTTGAATGCAAAGTTATTTCCCAAGTTCCGTTGAACCTTTGAAAGGTTATCCATTTTTGTTTTTCAGTGTGCAACTTTGATCTTTCATATTTTGAAACCATTTTCATTATTCTATGGTAGGAGTACACAATGAATGAAAACTAATGCTTTATGTTGAAGTTTAGCTAACACTGTATTTTTTGTTTGTGTTTTGTTTTGAGGATTTTGTCATATAACTTTCATATGGCAACTATCTGCAAGAGCTATCAATTGCACTACTGAAAGTTACGTTGTTACAATGTTTCTTATGAAAGATGCTGAAATTTATCGATGATTCCATTGGTTTTGAAATTTACATCTTTTACACATCTATATTAGGTTGCTTGATATTAATGAACTCGTGTATAATGTAAAATATGATATCAATGAGTTTATTTATTGCTTATGGGTCTAAACGTTTGTCTCAATTGATTACATTCTTTGTTCTTTTTATGCACAGGAATTGGGAGTCAATGCTATTGAGCTCATGCCTTGTCAGGAGTTTAATGAATTGGAATATTACTCATATAATCCTGTTATGGGTGATCACAAGTATGTTCTCAAAAGTACATTGCTGATTATTTTTTTTACTGTAGAACATTTTTGATGACAAAAGTAATTGCCACAATAGTTATTGTTTTTGCAAATTAGTGTAGTGAATTGGAATACTACACATATAATCCTGTTATGTGTGATTACAAGTCTGTTCTCAAAAGTACAGTGTTGAATACTCTTTGTATTGTAGAACTTTTTTGATGAGAGAATAATTGTCACAATAGTTACTGTTTTTGCAAATTATTATGGATTTTTGAAATTGCAATTGTTTAACTCATTTCAAGCTTGAGTATTCCTAATTTCCTTGTATTTTAGAACTTTTTTGATGATAAAGTAATTGTCACAATAGTTATTGTTTTTGCAAATTATTATGGATTTAGAGATCGCAATTGTTTAACTGATTTTAAGCTTTGGATGGAGCTTCTTTTCCTTACTATGCCATGTTCCTTTTTTAATTTTATTCTTCCATATTATATCTTTCATTATGCATGTTTTGGTTGGAAAAGTTATATTTAATAAAGGCAATGATGTGACTTAATAGTTTTAGGTAACAAATGTTGTACTTTAGATAATCTCTGTTTCTTGGATTTCTAGTTTAGAGTGGCACAAGAATAGAATATATGAATCACAATGTGTACACAAGATTGCAACATCCATAGTAACTCAAATACACAACAGGAATACGTGTTGATTTTTGGTAGCTTTGGATGTGCTCTAGCCACGAAATTTGGTGGAGAGGTTGGGGCATATGAGATCTCCAATACCCAGAAAGGGTTTGGGCAGATTCTAAACAGATCAGGAGATATTAAAATAATTAATATTTTTAATGGAGTCCCCCCAAGTTTAAACTTAGGGAAAATAAAATATTAATGTGTATTAATATGAATTTTTGTTAGAGTGGTTCAAAAGACATGGATCAAGTCAGATCTAATCTTAGTTGTTGATTAGAGACTTAATCTCGCCCGTTGAGATGTCAACAGAAAAAGTATAAGAGGAGGCTTGAGAGGCACTTGGAGAACACACTGAGGGAGACTAGTCTGTTCAATTTTTGGAGTCGGGTTTGCTGAGAAATTGAACCAGTGGCCTGGAGAGCAGTCAGGAGGTAGCAAGTACGGAACAGAGAGACGGGAGATCAGCGTAGAAGAGGCAAACACAGTGCTGGAGGAAGCTACGTAGAGGCAACAAAGACTGTGCAGAGCCAGAAGAGCCTACGTCATCCACACAGAGGATGTAGGAGTGACGCAGAAGCCTAGAGAGGCTACACAGAGCCTCAGTAGGTTGACGCAAAGGGTTTCAGGTTGACGCAGAGGGTTTTAGGTTGATGTAGAGGGTTTCAGGCTGTAGCAGAGTTCAGTAGGGCCTACGATGGGTTTAGGAAAGTGCTGGAAGTTTGTCTATCTGCGGGTAAGCCAGTTTGGCACCCTGGTGTACAAGAAAATTGTTGAATAATAAAATTCTCCCTTGCTGCATCGATTTTCCTAGATTGGGTTTTTTCGGGGACATTAGTCCAAAATAACTGTGTCAATGCGTGCATATTTTTTGTTGCTGTATTATGATGTGATATCTGCAGCAATATTTATTTTAATGTTTGTTGAAGTAAGAAAATCAGTTGTTGCAGTGGTAGCATTTTCACAATATGGACAACATGGAATTCTATTATAGAGGCATTGATAGCTACAAATTTTTACAATACTACCATTTCATGTCATAAAGTATGGGCATTGTGCATTAATAGCTACATATTTTTACATTACTACCATTTCATGTCATTGAGTATGGTCATTGTTATTTGTTACCACTCTTTCAAAAGGAGTATCCCAATCTTTTTGAGAAAGGACCATGCCATTTGTAAGCCCAAATATATGCAATCTATGGCCCTATATGCTATAAAAATTCTACTGTAGTGAACTGGTAATTATTCTCTTATCTTTTAACAATTATTTGTCCTAGCAAATTAATTTACTAAAATATACCGAATAAAAACACTTCTGCAATATCCACCAAATAATAAACCACAGGAATTGAGAAAACACACATAAAAATAGACACCAAGATTTTTGGACAAATTATCTTTGGAAAAACCCCAATGTGGGGAAAACCAATTCTGTAGATGAGGGTTTTATTATTCTTCAGCAAATCTGTTATTGAAAATTACATAAAGTGCTTGCTGTAGAATGGAAAAGCTTCGAAAAATATTTTTCTACACTTCTATTGACCAAATCGAATCTTTGCAAATAAAATTGGCCTCCAATTGACAATTCACGCTTCCTAAATTTGCACTAGCCAACTGGAAATGCGTACTATCTTTTGCCACAACTCGCACTGCCTCTAGAAAACTAATCCTGCAAGATATTCTGCCTCTAGTTACTCGCACATGCCACTTGCACTACCTCTACCAATTCGCTTCGACAACTGACAACACGAACTCGCCCTCTAACAACTCACACTAGTAAATTTGGCCTCCCTCTATAGAAATAATTCGCCCTCCTCCTGTCTCTCAGAACTGGAAATCACTGTGAAGAAATCTCTTAGGAAAATATCCTCAATCACTGATGAAACCAACGCTGGTGTCCTCCCAAGGAATGTGTCTCACACACAAAGCCTCAACGCTCTCGATTATTTCAATCGGTAACAAATCCTCCTTGATCAAACAGATTTGTAACAAATCTCTCTCGTGTAGTCAACATGCCATCAAACCTTTGAGAAATTTTCCTTTACAAACACAACACCAATCTGTAGCAAACTTTCAAATGTATATAGGTAAACACAATCCTCTGGGGTTTTCCAGGCAACTTGATGTTGCTTCTCAATTTATTATAGTAGGACTTCCAAACGAATCTTGACAGAAGATTCCTTAATCATACATATTCCTTTCCTACTTCACATGTAGCAACATATTCTACGAATAGATCCTGCTTTTCTTATCTCAGCAAGTCCTCAAAATGTATTCTCCATTTTTCTCCTTTCAAGGTGTCCATCATGACTATAATATGCCCTCCCTCATATCTAGGGACTTTATTCGATGAAGACAAGAGTGATGTGTTTTTCTCTCAGTCATGGTCTTCACTAACACTTACGACTGTTAGTCCCTGTCTAGTGCATGACACATGAAGTAGAGAACCATATCCATCACTCCCTCTTAACCAGGGAGGATCTAATCATTCCTATACAAGGAATATTCCCAAGCTCCCTCTTAACCTAGGTAGATCAACTTCTATTCTACAACATCCGAGAATCTTTCATGGCTTCCATCCTTCTCATCAGATTTAACCATATCAGAATGATATGGAGCATGAAGTTAACCATATCAGAATCATATAATAATGGAAGCATTAGACATTAGACATTAGACATCAAACACGTAAATTGAGTTAGGTTCACCAACAACAAGAAACACATACTTTTCAACTTCTTGGGAGGGTTTCTGTCATAAACCCTAGACTATATCATCAAGACTTTGAGCATTTCAAACATGACAACCTTCATTACATCTAGGGTTTCAATGTTTCTTCCAGAGGTATGACATACCCTACTACAAACTATTCCAAACCCTAGAAGCAATTTAGACAAATATAGATCTACAATGCATCTAATTACTTTAGAATTCATATGTTAGACATCCTACTAAAATTTAGTGCAAAACCCTAGATTTTATACATGATCTTTAACAGTAAAAACCAGTCATAGCTCAATTCAAAGTAACAACATGACTAGCTTCCACTAGGGTTTGTTGTAAACCCTAAATTTTACTAATTCTCAATAACCACAATACACTTTCAGATTTTATCTTTTCATAAATCCCAAATTATCACACTGTCATCATATATCAAAGATTTTAATTTCTACTAAAGTTTAGTTACAAAACCCTAGAATTCATAAATACTATCATCCTAGAAAATTAAACTTCGACTAGGGCCTAGTTCCAAACCCTAGGACTTATGACCATCAACAATTAGGTCAACACATATATCTAGGATTCCATCATGCACAAGCATATCATGATATGTGTTAGTCAAACACAAAGACACGAATATCAATATAAGTTAGACATAACAAACTTGATCAGACTAGGGTTTGATCAGACAAAAACACATATACCAAGGATTTCATTCCTAGGACAATATTTAAAATAACGGTCTTGTTCATAAACCCCACCAAACCCTAGGGTTTCAACACATAACACAACACACCCTAATTGACCAAAACTTCAAAGGTTTGGGATTTCTGATATCACCGTTCAAGCCTAAGATGTTAGGGTTTTCATAACCATACCAAAACCTTGAACATGACATCATCAAAGCATCAAACATTTTCTTTAAACTTCATCAATAACCCTAAGTAGGCTACGGTTTCACATATTATAATTGATATACCCTTAAGTTAGGGTTTTACAGAGAACCTTTTTTTAGGGTTCCACAAGAATAATCAAAGACGTGAGGAGGTTAGATTTATTTTAACGATGAATCACCCAATCAAGAATCTTTATGATTCAAGAGTGCTAGACACAACAATGTTAGTAATGTTGAATAGATTACCAAAAAGAATGAATATACCGTCATCATGAAGAGAACAAAGCTCATGGTATAAGGCATACCTTTGTTTCTTAACAAACCTTGTAATCCCAATGCTTTGTATTGTGAGGCCTTCTTCATAATCCTTGAGTATTCGGTAAGCCTTTCCTAAACAAGGAAAATATGAATAGAAATGTGATTAGTATTTAATATAAACATTTTTTTTTTTTTTTGTAAATCAACAGTTTTTATATTAATTCATAGAATACATAGGATACAAAATGGTCTGCACACACAAACATAAGTAAAACTTCCTCCTCCGCTCCAAATGACTATGAGCCGCTAAAACATTATCTTCTGACCTCAAGGCCAACCATGCAGGGTTGCCTACAGAGGGGTTTGAGACAGAAAAACATTTCACGACCTTGGGCGACAAGACAGAAAGAAAGAAAGAGGGCCGGGAGGACCTCATCAGTCACGAAAAATCAGTATTCACGAAACTAGTAACAAAACATGCCAAAACAAGAAGAGAGAATTGAAACAGGAAAGCTGTTACAGCTTTAAGATGACATAATCTTTATTGGGAGCACTTGGGCCGGCTGCGGCAGTCGTTTTCTTAGGTTGAGGATTCCGCTGAGAAGTGGTTTGTTTCCCTTGACTTGTATCAGTTGCTTCCTCTGAGATCTCCACCGCAGCTGAGGATCCTTGACGAATGAAGTGCCTGAGGAGACTGATGAGGACACTCATTTTTTGCGAGAGTACTCTGACTTCCTGAGTCAGGGCAAGGAGATTGAATTCAATTGTATCCAGTCTAGCCCTAAGCTCTGTCGAAACCAGAGAGGTTGCCTGATGTGCTTGTTTGATGTCTTCACCCTGCGTGCTAAGTGCCATAGCTAGCATGGTTTTCATCCTCCACATTTCACTCTGGGTTCGAACGAATTGCGTTGCTTGAGTAGTTGCAGTGCCCGGATCTTGAATCCATTCCACTTCCTTCTCCATGTCTTGCTCCTCCAGATGTTCTTCCTCCTCTGTAACTGTCGCTTCAAGCTCTTCAATTTTCCTTTTTTGCTTTTGGGTAGTCCGTGTTTCATAGGCTTCTCGGGCCTTCTGCAAGTCTCAGTTAGCCAAAACATTACAGCTTCCTTCATGCACCATATTGCTATTGCAGAGCAGAGAACCCACGAAACTCCTGATGGTACAATGATTGCTATATTGCAGGTTGCGGGAGAGCTATATGTCGAACTTTTGGTGGGAAGCTATAGATATAGTAGAGGGTGGCCAGGATTGGCCCAAGGTTTCCCACTTTGCCGTCGGATAGGTGCTGATTCTGCCATAGTAACTGCTGTTACGATTTCCCAATTCCTGTTTATGATACGTATCCTTAGACTTAACTCTGCCACGCTTGAGCCTATTTGCTGAGTGCCAAGTGTCCTTTGTGATTCGCTAACGGCGTTGATCATATTTTTTGTTGGTTGTTCGCCTCGATTGATGCACTTTGTCCTTGTGGGTTAATTCCCACTCCTCCTTATGTACTTCATGGGTCTGCCTTCGATTGGCTATCTTCATCCGCTGTTAAGGCAAATTCCTTCGTACCCTTGCACCACTTCTTCTGTTAACTTATGTCTTGTCTCGAGAGAAGTGTGCACTTACTTCGAAGTTCGGTGCATGTGACCTCCTGGCAACAGGTGTCCGGGTAGGTGGAGTAGTTATCGATCCCGTAGTTGGCCAAATGATCAGCCACTGTGTTCGCCTTTCTTCTCACTGCTTGTAATATGTTTCCATTAAGGCATGAGAGGTGCTCAACTATGAGCTCTGTGACCTTGGCCAACCTCCAATGCTTTGTGACCTTACTCGGTTTTGATCCCGAATGCAATCTCCTTGCTACAGTGATAGCCAATTGAGAATCCCCTTCCACCACAGTGGCTCCTGTTTTTAGGCGCCTTAGAATTCTTAATCCTTGCTCTAAAGTTGCAAATTCCATTTCATTGTTGGTTCCTTCACCCATTGAATGACTAAAAATATGTTGTATTTCCCCTTTGCTATCCCGAAGAACACCTCCAATGCCTGCTGGCCTCGGGTTTCCTCGAGAAGCTTTGTCAAAGTTGAGTTTTTGAAAGCCTGTCGGAGGAGGAGTCCAAGAATTTGCGGTTGTGCCTTGTTGTTGTTGCGGATTTGATGAAATAGTGATGGTTCCTATCTCAATACCAAATGCTTTTAGATTTGTAAGTCCAAGATTGAGAAGTCCTTGTTCTGTTTTGCTTTCCCTCTGGTGAGAACTGTTTCTCTTATGTTTTGCAGAATCGTTTCTTTAATAAATTATATGTTTCTGGTTTCACTTTGGAACACCCTTCTGTTTCTTTCTTTTAATGTTGTCCATACTATAAACCCTGGTATTAGTTTCCATAATGTGTTAACCATTTGGGTTTTGGAGAAATTGCCTCTCTAGTTCTCTATAGTGTCCTGAATTGAGTTTCTCACTTGGTTCGTTCTCTTAAAAATGGTTTCCATCCAATTCTAGAGGCTATCTGTCCATCACAAGTATTGAGGAGGTGATTCATAGTTTCCTCAATTCCGTACAGGGGGCAATGTGATGGGCCTATGAACCCTTTTTTCTTGAGATTTTCCCAAGTAAGAGTTCTTCGGTGCATCAAGAACCAGAGGAAAGTTTTAATCTTCGGCCAAAGTTGAGTATCCCAAACTTTACTGTACCAATTAATTTGTCCTCATGTTCAGTTCCTTCTATGTATATTCTTGCTTCTTTGAGTGAGAAGTTGCCCCCCTCGAGCTTGCCCCATCGTAGTTGATCAGCCTCCCGTGCTTTCCTGATCTTTCTTTTGGCCAGCTCTGTGGTCAGAGCTCTTATACTGTTACTTTCCCCTTCTGATGGCTCTGTGTCCCTGAATAACCACATTCTCCATGCTTGGTCATTTTCATTAGGTTTCCAGTAGTGGTTTAGTGTTGTTCTCCCTAGCTCCTGGCTTCTTCTTTGAATGGTTAAGAATTCAGGGCTTTCCAGTTTAGGTAGTTGTTGCCAAGCATCTTCCCAGAACAGGCAGTTTTTCCATCTCTAATTTCCCAAAAACTCTGCTCCTGAATTATGTGCTGATTAGTTCTGGCCAGGTTCCAAATTGGAGAGCCATCAGGAGGTTCTTGCATCCTAATCAAATTCTGAAGGCCATAATTGTGAACATACTTTGCTTTCCAATGTTTGGCCCAAGGTAGGTTGGGTTCTGTTAGCCACCTCCACCATAACTTGGCTCCACATGCCTGGTTGACGGTGAAGGGGTCCTGCAGATTTAGCCCACCCAGGTGTTTGGGTTTGCAGATTTTCTTCCATGCCATTAGAGACCATTTCTGCTTCCCTGAATTACCCGACCAAAGAAACTCTCTTTGGATGGAACAGATTTTCTGAAGAACCCCTTTAGGGCGGGAGAATGGAAAGCATGTACTGCGGAATGGCCTGGAGGACTGACTTGGTGAGGACGAGGCGACCTGCAAAGTTAAGGGCTCTGTGCGTCCAATGATGACATTTGTTCTCTAAGTTGGCAATAATTCTTTCCCAATGCAATTTTTGCCAGGGTCTGTCAGTCAGCGGAATGCTGAGGTATCTAGATGGGAGGTTGCATCTTTTGAAGCCTAGGATGGCAGAGAGATTCTTCTGAACTGCTAGGTGCGTATTGAAAAAGAAAATGGAAGATTTAGTTAGATTAAGCTCCATACCTGAGGCCATACTGAAGCGATTGAGAATATTTCTGAAGTCAAGAGCTCTTCTTTGACCGAGGGTGTGCTGTGCAACATTGTGTCATCGAGAAACTGTTTATGTGTTGTTGCAGGGCTTGACGGCAAAGGTTGGAGTCCCTGAATAATTCCTTCCTCTTTTGCTCTACTGATTAGCCTGCTTAAACCTTCCATTAGAATAACGAATAGAAAGGGGGATAGGGGGTCCCTTTGCCGTAAACCTCGGGATAGTGTGAACTGGGCTGAGGGAGCTCCGTTAACCAAGATTGAAAATCTGGTAGATATAACTAGGGCGAGGATCCATATTATCCATTGTTTTGCAAAACCGAAGGCTTCTAAAATGGCTTCCAAATAGTGCCAGTTTACCTTATCATAAGCTTTTGATAGGTCCAATTGCGTTAGCATATCTGTTTTTTCTGAGTTCGGAGAGTGTGAATCATCTCTCGAGCTAGTAAGATGTTGTCCAAAATCTGTCTCCCTTCTACATAACTTGATTGTTCTTCCGAAATGATTCCAGGAAGAATTGGTTTTAGTCTGTTGGCTATGACTTTAGAAATACTTTTATACAAAACATTGCATAGTGCAATTGGTCGAAATTTCGACGGAGTGTTAGCTTCCTCCTCCTTTGGAATAAGGGCAAGGAACGTAGAATTGAGGGATTTGAGGATTGAAGAGGAGCGTCGGGAATCCTCCACCACTTCCCATACCTCTAACTTGATGATCTCCCAACAAGCTTTGTAAAAGTCGATGGTGAAGCCATCCGGTCCAAGTGCTTTACCATTTGGCATATATTTTACAGCCTCTTCCACTTCTTCCAAGGTTATTTCTCGATTTAAAGCCTTGTTTTGATCCTCATTGATGAGCTTGGGGATAGAAGTTAACAGTTCTTCAATTGCTTCCTCTCTGTCAATCTCAGGTTCTTGAGCAATCTGGCTGAAATGATTTATAAGAAGGCTCGAGATTTCCTGATGAGATTGTTCCGAGGATCCCTGATCATCTTTAATGTTTAATATTTTATTAGCACCTCTGCGATCAATGGCAGATCTATGAAGATTTTTTGTGTTCTGCTCACTTTCCTTAAGCCATTGAATTCTGGACTTCTGCTTCCATAGCATTTCCTCCTGTTGGCATCTTAACTGTCAGTCCTGCATGAGTTTTTGTTCTATTATGCTCATAGTTTCTTGGTTGATATTTCCTTGGATCCAATCCTTGTGAATTTGTTCCAATTGCTCCTCCAGTTTCTTTTTCTCTTTAAATATGTTACCAAAGACTTCTTGATTCCAAGATTTTAGTTTGGCTCTGATGTGTTTGAGTTTAGCCTGTGGAATGAACATTTTAGTTCCCCTTATGCCTAACATTCATTCCACCATTGTTCAATTTTCGGGAGGAACTTAGGATGACTGAGCCAAAATTTTTCAAATCTGAATGGCTTATTCCTGGGAGTGCCTTGGAAAGCTGCAATCATTATTATGGGCCAATGGTCCGAACCTCCACTAGGTAGTATGTCTGACTCCAGTTGAGAGGCAATTTGCCTATCACCCCCCCTTTTGCTGTTCCAAGTGAAAGCTCCACTCTTGGGGAAGACGTCTACCAGTTTGGCCGATTTAATGAAGTCTCTGAGAGTTTCAGTGTCCCTGTTGAGCATTCTGATGCCTCCTTTCTTTTCTGTGAGCAAAGTGATCATATTGAAATCACCTCTGAAGATAGCTTTTGCTTGAGGATATCTTAGCTGCAATCTGGATAGAGTGCTTAGTAATAGCAATTTAGCCTCTAGTTTCTGAGGGCCATAGACATTTGTGCATAGATATGTTTATGGATTCCCCACTATTTGGACTTCTATTGATATGTGAGCTGTGGTAGCTTCAGAGGAATTGAGCTGGATCACCTGCAGATTCCACAAAATGGCCATACCTCCTTCCCATCCATTGCTTTCTGTTTCTAGATAGTCCATTCGTTTACCCAGTTTTCTACTGATATTGACCATTGTGTTGCTAGAACATTTAGTTTCTTGCAAAAACACTATATCTGGTTGTTCCTTTTGAACTTTCTTCTTTAATAAACACTGTTTTTTTTGGCTATTTAGCCCTCTAGCATTCCATGAAAGTACTTTCATAATTAACATAATTTAGGAGGTTAGTGGGAAAGCCTCGAGGACTTTCATCTTACCTGAATTTAGGAGCATCTGTCCCAGTTCTTGTAATGCCTCATTGTTAGTCCTTCTTCCTCTTTTTTTCCGGTGCTCTGAGTTGGAGGAGGTTTGATGCAGTCCCTGCACTCTTACCCCTAACCCTTTTGCTGTTCCCAAGCTCTTTCTCTACAACTCCAACTCTGCTTGTTGTCTTGCTATGAATAAGTTATTGATTCTGTTTACCTCCTTCTCCGATATATGTTCCATTCCTTTCTTTTTCCAGTTTTCTACCATCTTTGGTAGATCCATACCTTCTTGCTCAAGGATGTCGCTTAGCTCCATATCTTCGAGCCCTATTTCGTTGGTTATCATCTCTGAATCTTCTTAGAAACAGGTTCTTTCATTTCTAGAGTGGCTGTAGGTTGGCTTTGTTTCAGTGATTCTTTCTCTCGATTGTTGCCCTCTGACTCCATGTTTGTTTCTAACACCTCAAAAGCATTGCTTGTGTTTCTAAGGGAAGTGCTTGCTTTAGTCTGTCGTTTTTTGTTTGCTCTCTATCTTGCATTCGGTCGTACAAAGGCTTCCTTACTCTTTTCTTCTTTGTTCTCCTTGGTTTTCTCTGCCGATTTGTTCATTGGGCATTCTCTTATCAAATGTCCATGCTCATGACATTTCTTGCAGCGAAAAGGGATCTGCTCATAGTCTATCGCTTGAAAATACACTTCATCTCTGTATTCCAGCCATAGGCCCTCATGAAGTGCTCCTGAAACATCCATTTCTACACAAATTCTAGCACATGAGGTATACGTTTTTTGTAATGTCGCTTCTGAGGCTTTAATGAAGGTACCTAACTTGTTGCCAATTTGTTTCAGTGCAGCATGTCCCCAATAGTCAATCGGAAGAGAGAATAGGCGAATCTAGACCGGTACCTGTTTGAAGGTTTCCTGTTCTGGTGCAAAGTTGAGTTTCCATGGTCGCATGTAAAGACCTGCTTAGGCAAAGAAATATGGTCCTCCGTCAAATACTTGATCCTTGTCTTCCAGATTGGAAAAAACCATTGTGAAGAAACCCTTGGCTCCTAAGTGCAGTCTTACATCCCCTTTGGGTTTCCATTGTTGCTTTATCCACATGCATAGTGCTCTTTCTATTGGCCAGAACCCCATGAACCTGCAGATCGCTACATGTTCTATCATGTGGTCATGGTATGCTTGAAGTTTTGGGTCAGAAATGATTACCCGAAGGGTGTTAGTGGCTTTGGGTTTGCATGGTCCCTGGGTATTTTTTCCCTTGGCTGCTGACACTGTTCCTTCTTGTTTTGCCCTGTTTTGGTTTAGATCCTCCTCTTCTTTTGATTGTTCATCCTCTGGCTTGTTACCTTGTGAAACCTGTGCTTGGGAGGGACTTGTACTGTCTCTGTTCATTGTACCATTGCTTCCAATGATTTTTTTCTGCTTCTTGGTATTTTTGCCCTCATTGTTCCGCTTTCCTTTGTTGGTCACATTCTCCTTACCTGACTTCTCAAAACCTAATATCTGTACTCCGTCTTGTGTCGATTTCTCTTTATGCATCATTACCTGTTTGAAAGATGGGGTCCCAATGGACCCCGTGTTTTCCATCTGTAGGGTTAGAATCTGCCCTCTTCTGTGAAGCTCTGCCGCTCTGGCTCTGTCCTCCTCCAGAGTTGGTACTCAGGCTGCAGCTGATGCAACTTTCCTTCAAACCCTAGTCGCTCCCTCTGCTTCTCTCATCTACTACAGTATACCTTAACACCTTTGTGAGATATAAACAAACTTAGATAAGTAAGGGAAACCAAATATAAAAGATAATACAAGGAGTAAGATACTTATCTTTGGAAATTGGTGAGAGCTCCCTCTTAATCCAAACTTTGGGGATACATAAGATATAAAGTCACTAACAAATAGGTCTTTGACTTCGGATCCTTCAATCTTGTTCTTCTTTGGTGAAACTTCTTCGACAAAGTTTGCTTGATCCATGTTCCTCCTTTTATTCCTTGGATTCTTAGGACAACCCCTACTATAGAGACCAATCTTGTGACAGTTGTAGCATTGTCCCTTTGGAATTCTTGAAGCTTCCTGGAATAGTCATTCGATATTTTCTCTTCTTCAGTCTCCTTGTTGATTACTAAAGATATTTTGACTCCTCCTTGACTGCATGCATTCCATCCACTATTATGCTCATAGCCAAAATATTTGTTTCTCTAAACTTTTCTTTCTCTGCTTCACTTGATTCATCTGTAGGCTTCTTCACTTTTCCTTTGACTAGATCCAAAACTTTATTCTTTTCGAGGATTAGATCTATCCTCTTTTTCTTGACCTATAATTTGATGCTCCTTCTAATTTGTTCTCTCCCTTTATGGAGTTAGACATTGTCCTTGAAGGTAGTAAACTTCTTTCCTTGTAAGGTTTCCTTATATGATCTCTTGCTCAATTTCTTGAGATTCCTTAAGTCTTCTCTTAATAGATCTTCAACCTGCCTTTTCTTTCTTCTTCACCTTAGCTCTGATACCATGTTAGAATATCGAAAAGGCAAAAAGATTTTCTTATACTTGATAATTACTTGTGAGATTCATGTGTTCTTATTAACTTTCTTATGTTCTTCTTTTATCTTAGTTCATCAAGCAATTACCAAAGTGCAAAACCCCAATCTTGGGGAAAACCTAGTCAACAACTTTTCCTTCAATTGTTTTCCTGAGATAATCCAAGACTCTTGACTTAGACACAGACTTCCTCCCCACCAAGTTAGCCCTTTCTTTTTTCAGCAGATGATCACTTTCCAGTACTACCTTAGACCTAGTTGCAACAACAGTAGTAGTAACACTTCGATGTAGTAGTATCTTCGACCTAGCAACTTCGATCTTGTTAATTTTAGACAACAATGGTATGTTCTATGCTTATGTTATGAATATAATTCATAACAAAATAAATAAATATAAATAATTAAAATACTAAGTAATCAGGTAATGATTATGTTAAGAAGTCATTAGTTAAGCAATTACCAAAGTGCAAAACCCCAATCTTGGGGAAAACCTAGTCAACAACTCTTCTTTCAATTGTTTTCCTGAGATAATCCAAGACTCCTTACTTAGACACAGGCTTCCTCCCCACCAAGTTAGCCCTTTCTTTTTTCAGCAGATGATCACTTTCCAGTACTACCTTAGACCTAGTTGCAACAACAGTAGTAGCAACACTTCGATGTAGTAGTATCTTCGACCTAGCAACTTCGATCTTGTTAATTTTAGACAACAATGGTATGTTCTATGCTTATGTTATGAATATAATTCATAACAAAATAAATAAATTTAAATAATTAAAATACTAAGTAATCAGGTAATGATTATGTTAAGAAGTCATTAGTTAAGTGAAAAGGCATGTCTAAAAGACATGCCTTATCGTGAAGGGACACCTGCCTAGCATATATGCGGGTCCTCATTGTAACATTCTACATCACTTGTGCATTTTTATATAATAAATTATTATTACAAAATACCTCTCGTGTATTTTAACATTTAAGTCAACAAGCCTATAGGTCTTGTTGCTTCAGTGTTATCAGGGCCATGGTGCAAAATATAATCATGTGAGTCTTTGATTGTTGAACTCTTTTGTCACAGCCTTAGCAATTATGTACCCTTCACTCAAGGCAAAATCATTGATCAGGAATGTTAAGCTTTCTCTACCATATTATAAGGCTTGGATTAAGATGTTTGATCAAAATTAGGCAATGTTGACTAAAATCCCTATAGAATTGAAGTAGAGGCAAAGGCTAGACAAGAGAAGAGGGATCTAGATTGTAGATGGTTGATGCTGGAATAATTAATCATTGATGTACAATGGATGCCATATCTATCTTGATTTATGTAAAAATATGCATGTTTTCATGTCTTCTACAACTAATTTGGTATTTTGGATGTTTTTTTAATATAAATGCAAAAAAAATAAAAATAAATATATATTTAGTAGACGCTTCTGAGACGCTTCGTTTCCTAGATTTTTGGAAAATGACGCTTCTGCGTCCTTGCTTCCAAAAAACGTCCCCGCTTCGTCCCCGCTTTGTGCAACATTGCTTCAAACGATACGACATCGAATATTGGTAGCTTCGAAAGATTTGTAGGTGGATGTATGTGGTTATTGTTGGTTGTGACCAAACAATTCTTAGTGAAAATATTGTGAATTGGATCTGATGTCTGAATATTGATAGATTGGTAGCTTGATAGATCAGATTCTTTAGGTTCTCGAAAATGAACTGAATCAATCGAAAGGGTCTCAAGCAGAGGGGAGGTCAGGAGATTTGCACCTTCCCATATAGGAGATTGTAAGGTATCATTTGATTGTGTATGTTGACAGATTGTATTGGCTGGAAAATAATCAAAAAGATTCGAGACAATGGCCAGAGTACTCCCTTCAGCAAACAAATTAGGGTATAGAGGTTGATGCACATCAGTTGAAAGGGTGATGGAAAATTTTTCTCAGAGAGACATTGCTCGAGTCAGAGGATCTCCAAGATAAGCTCGCATCCGGCGAGATGATGTTGAGAGGAGTGTGATGTGCAGAAACCCTAATTCGACTTGGTTTAGGGGTCTCATCAGGAACGTGAGAACCTGAAATAATCATCAGCGGAAGATGAAGTGCCTCCACTACCTGATGAGTCCCTAAATGTTCGAAAGGTGGGTCATCAAAGTCTAGGTGCTTCATAGGATCAACAGACGGATACATAGGATAATCACCAGAGGCGTGAGTGAATATATTTCTGGTAAAATGAGAATCGCTGAAACCACCAGTTTGATCAAGTTGGGTATTTGACACATAAGCTCTTCTTGGATTGGGAGTGAAGAGGGATTAATGAGAGAATCAACTTGAGCTGGGAGAGATGCATAGCCCTTTTCTTCACCTGTTAAAGGCTACGAGTGGCAAATATTAGGCATAATTGATTCAGAATCTGCATCGCTTTACTGTGAAAGATTACCCCCATGTACATGATTACAATCAACGCGAGCAAGGTAAAGATGTGAATGATCTGAAGGAACCTCTAGTGCAGTAGACCCATGGACTAAATTAGGGTAGAATGGATGCACAGGGTCAGATGAAGGGGCACCGATCGGACCCGGACTCACATCTTGCTCATTTATGTTCGCCAAAGGGAAAGACAAATTTGCAGGCCTGATGTGGTTTGTGGGTTTGATAGGACAACCAACGTTACTTGAGACAAGACCAAAGCCATCATGCGCAGGTGAATGAGATCCTGGAATATAGTGAGACGTCTGTTGAATGGATTTGATTGGGGTTCCACCAACAGGAAGAGATGTTATGTAATTTTCAAATTCAAGATCGAAAGGATGTACAAAGGATTTAGAGCTGAGACCATTAGATTCATTTCCCAGAAAGCATTGTTCATCGTTTGAACCATTTACGACCAAAATCTTATTATGTAATGAGTTAAGAGGAGGATGAGAAATCCCACAAGCAGTAATCTCTTCCTCGAGGGCTTGAGGTTGTTCCAGATTTCGAGAGATAGTCCAAACAAAATTACGAGTAGAATTTGGACACTTTGTAATATGCAAATTATGATGATACTCATGCGAAACAAGACTTGTTTCTAATTGAAAATGTTGTAAAAAAACGAGAACCAATCATTGAAAATTTATATTCAAATACACCCAGTGTGTCCACTTTCAGGAAATTCAAAACTAAGATGCACAAATCTGAAAGCAAAATCCTCTAAAGATTCTTTATTTTCATCCTAAGCTCATTTATCCTCTTTAACACATCTTGAAAATCGTACCTGTCAAATGCTTGTTGGAGCTTATCGATGAGTTGCTTGAATGAATGAATGGACACTGCTGGCAACGTGTGACACCATTGCTTGGCGCGATCATCAAGGGCGAGGGAGAAGAACACACACGCAAACTCTTCATCATCGATCTCAAACGATTCACAAAACTCAAGGAAATCATAAATGTGCTTGATTATGGCTGTTCCATCCTCACCATCAAACTTGAACTAAGACAAGTGATGGCGCTGCTCCTGGCGGATTGAAAATCGAAAAATAGACAAACCAGATAAACACCCCGATGCAAAATTTTGGTCGGAGCGATGAACAAATATGAGACTAAATTGGAGGCTCCAAGGGCTCAACTTGTAATCATGCCCTCCTTCTAGCGCCAATTTGTTGACGGCTCGAAATGTACCGCCAACAACTAAAGGGTCTCCCCGTTGTGAAGTCCCAATTAGACCTCACACTCTTTGGGATAAGAGCCCCATCCGGCATGTCGGCCCAGTTGCCACCATGAATGTTTCTTGCTCTTGGTTATCAAATGAGAAGGTGTCAGATTGGGCAACAATGAAATGCTTACGCAGTGAAACAAAATCAGGCCAAGATTGACAAATTGCAAAAGGAGGTGCGAACAAGTCTCAACAAGAATGAGAAGAGATATACGATGAGAGGGATTAGTGAGCTTAAAACCCATAAAACATAATAAACATGAACATGCTAGAAGTCAATCCTAAAGTAGTTCAGAATAGGTCACCGACATGGCAAGGAACAAGTAAACACAAATTCAAAAGTGAAACATACATGCAACCACTATGTATCATTACATAACATCTTGCGTATATGAAAGCACACATACAAATATGGTGGGGTACCAGACAACGAATACAACCACCATGAGTAAGCATGGGAATCAGTGCCAAAGATAAAGAAGATGTTATTAATATTGGTGCAACTTCAAATACATATCATGCAATTGGTCAAAACCCAATAGTGGAACATGCGCTGTTCATAACGTTACCCGATGCCTAAACCCTACTCCCACTTCAAAGCCACTCTACTAGTTGCCAAGAGCTGAGTGGCTCTAGCTCTTAAGCATAAACTGACTATCTCTAGTCTTAGCTTCCACTCAAGTGCTAAAGTCCCGTGTAATGAAGCCTAGGGAAACATTTATAGAGATGAGGTGACTGTTCACCTACTGTGACCCTTGGCCTTCCCTCGTGCCCCTTCGGCTACCCCCATGACTCTTGAGTTTGCCCACTTCTTTCTCAGGCCAAAATGATTGTTACACGCCCGCATCAGTCCTAACATAATTGTTGATATAATGGCTAGAAATATTTACATTACGATGAAGGAGAGCGAGGGGAGGATGTAGAGGGTCCTTAGAAACCATAGAATGTTTGTTGCCATATGTCGCAATGATGAGGGTGCTTGGTTCTGGCGCTGTCTCGTTTTCCTGCCACTTTGCTTCTCTTGCATTCATCAACCTTTTGGTGATGTGCCTTCGATTTTATCGAAAGGTTCTTAGAACTTGGAAGGGAGCATCTGGATTGCTAAAAGGAAACCTTAGTTACGTAGGCTCCCTGAGAAATCCTAATCCTTCCGAGTAGACCAATATTTTGTTTCCTTCTTTCTACGTGGCCTTGGCGGACCCTCTTGGACTTCCTAAGATGTATTTCCATCCGCGGGCTTGCTCTTATTTGTCTTCTGATGTTGTGTTTCTGTCATGGCCTTTAGATTTTTAGGAGCTTGAGTGGATCTAGTTTTCGTATTGTCAAAACCCTGATTTCTCCACATATGTTCACCCTTGCTCCCCTCCCTTCACCTGCAAGAAAACGACGTGGGCAACACACGTTTACAGACAAAAATGCCTTAAAACATAATGAATTGATTGTCAGAAAAACGATTAATTTGGACCCCTGTATAGTCCTTTTGGGACACCACGTTATTAGAGAGGGTGGCTTTTATAGGGTCTTCCTGTGCTTCTTTAATCAATATTTTGTCCATGAACCCACTATGGAGCGAGTGTTGAATGGAGCTCCATTTCTTTGCAGAGTTAAGGACACAATAGCTTCTTTAATGACTTCCCATTCTATGAGCTTGCAACATGATACAGAGTTCTCCCTTAGTGGCTTCTGTAGCAGTGTTCAGTTGTCGAGTGTTTGCCCGACATTGTTCGTTCCATTGACAGAACAACTTGAGTGGGTACACGGAGTGAGTCTTCCTGTTAGCTCAAACCTTAGGTGTGAAGTTTCTGTAGGAAAACCCCAACTTCCTTCACCAAGGTAACATTATGCTTTCTCATGCTGTATGGTGTTATCAGGGCAAGTTGTTTTGCCAAATCTTGTGAGGCTACTAGAGGTGCCCTCTCGCTATTTGGGTTGCTGCTCTGACTCAGTGTGTGTGTACATGAGAATTTGATTGTTGGGGCCTTTGGATTAAAGTAATGAACCTCCCAGGTGCACTACTCATTCCATTAATCATGTTGTTCACTATGAGCAAATTTTGCATAGCAATAGTAGTGAGTGAGAAAATCAGACCCGAGTGTTGTAGTTGAATAATCATCAACACACATGCTCCATAGGGAACATCCCCAAGTACAAAGTGTTCATCCACTTGCCTGAATGCCTTTAAAATATCGCAAATTGTGAGGGAGTACATAAGGGAGCCCTCAAGAAATTGCACTGCTACATGCTTGGCTTCTAGGATTCGACTACCATACAAGAAACTTCACTGGGTTGAAATCATTAATTTTATACCTCGTATTGTCATGGTGCCCACTAGACTACCCAGTTCACCATTTTAGCTTGCGTCCTTTTATGTAGTGGATCCGTTGAAAAGGAGGTCGCATTGGTCGCAAAATATGAGTAGTCGCACTTTCTGGCGGCTTTCATTGAGGCCCCAAAACGCGACCACACAACCTATGTGGGCGTGCGACTTACTGAAGGTCGCGTAGTCGCACGACAGGGTTGGTTGCATTTTTTGCAATTTGGCCTGAGGCATTGTAATGCGACCGAGCGTCTTGGCGAGAAGTGCGACCTCCTGGAGGTTGTTCAGTCGCAGTGGATTTGGTCGCATTTCCAGCTGAGACTCTTAGGATGCGAATTAGTGACCTCCGGGCTTTGACAAAGCATTTTCCTGGGCACTGACATTGTTTTGCAATCCTGAATTCATCCATTGTATCCCTGGACTGCGTGTTAGTTTTTTCCTTTTCTTACTTGAGCTAATGTCTTTCCACGTACAAATATTTCACTCAATCTAACATGGATCGTATATATACGGTGAGGAGTTTAGGTTCTCATGGCGAGGGCGCGAGGAGTGATAGCATGCTAGATTCAACGACCTTTACCAATTGATCAGAGTCTCGATTCGGTAGTTCAACAACGGCTGGAAAAGTCGCATGGTCGCACTACAATGACAATCGCACCCTTTGGCTGCCTGTGGATTGCGATATTGCGACTTTGGTGGAGGTGTGACTTCCCAGGGGTCGCACAGTCGCACTGCATAGGAGGTTGCATTTCCTGGATACTCTTAGAGTGCGATTCTGCGACTTATGAGCTTGATAAAGGAAACTGTGACTTATGGCTTGACGAATAACATCGATTTCAACTCGACAATCATCTTCTGCGCAACAAATGGTGGTATTCGCCTCTCAATTCCCGTATCCAGTGACAAACAACGCTGCTCTTTATACCTTTTCTTGCGTATTGTATATGAGTTGTTCCAACATAACCATCCTACCATGAGATCTGGACACTTGACGGATCATGTCAACTGTGACTTCAACGCATAAACAAAACACGTTGCCCTACCATGAGATCCCAATGTATGTAGGGTTACGTTAACTGCGATTTTCAAGGAGTAAACAAGGCGCGCGACGTCGAGTTTTCCACAGGTCGTTGAATCGTAAAACATTTAATGTCGGCTCGAGCGAAATGCTGTTAAAAGGTCCTCAACGCCTTTTCAATTTAACATCTATTATTTTTTTAGGATCCTCTCTCATGGTTTATATTAACAAACCAATATAGCCACCGCACATGTAGACTACACGACCCTTTAGCTGTGCTGAAGGCGCTGCTCCCACTTGGCATCTAAACACCCCGGTTGGGCTCGAAACATTCTCTTCGCTCTGTGCCTCCGATGG
This sequence comes from Pinus taeda, assembly GCA_000404065.3. Taxonomy (NCBI): domain Eukaryota; kingdom Viridiplantae; phylum Streptophyta; class Pinopsida; order Pinales; family Pinaceae; genus Pinus; species Pinus taeda. The sequence goes on from APFE031258297.1 coordinate 231,811, forward strand.
CAACCTTAAACATCATACACTCTCCATCTGCTTGGTCATCTATGCCCCCCATGCATCATCTCTCGCATGCATTGGTCTTCAAGGTAACTAATGACATGGCTATAGTCCCCTCTTGGTAAACAAAACTTCCATAATACATTCGAGTGGGTTACAATGGTTTAACTAAGCATTAACCTTTTATTCGTTAAAAAAAAATCCACCATGTCATCTCTTAAATAATCGCCATGCATTAAAGAGTGTATCTCGTGTCTAGCTCACTTTTCCATTCGATTCCTTAGAAGAGTAGGTGAGGTTCATCGTGAGAGCATCTCAACAATGTCAGGCCAAGGAATTGCTTAATGTAACTATTGCATAGTTGAATGTATACCCCTGGCGTCTTCGATCAATTTGCTGAAAAGGATGTGGGATGAAAACAAGTTAGCCCTCGATAGTGATATTTTCATGTGAGAACATGGAAACCAATGAATAAATAAACTAATTCACTTCAGGCGCATAGACCATGATTTACCCAAATCAAAGTGCTACGAATTATATGGGGGTGTCAAGTGCGCTCAAGTTTGGAGACCGACTCAAAACCCTCTGGATTTATTAATTGCATTTGTCTTTGATATTTCATGATGCCCAAGGTGATGATGCACTCATAGGGCGCTCATGACCATGCATTTGGAGGGCGAAGATTAATGCAAAGCAGGGCTTCAAAGATGCACGTAAAGGTGACAAACTTACAAACCCTAACGCACATGTTGGGATGGGGAACCAATTAACATGACATTCAATGATTCTTACCATAATGCCAAACAGAGAATGCATCTATGGAGGAACATGAATTAGGTTAAATCATGCAGGGAAACATTCTTGTGCCAATTTAGGGTTTCTCTCCAAACCCTAGTATGGCTAATCATAATGAAAGCCAAATTGGGGTCTTGCCCGCCCACACACGGTGTCAACATTGATTTGAAAGGTATAGGGAAAATCTCTGAAGTCTTGGGCAAGACATCACACTTCCAAAACCCTAATGGAAGGGTTGAGTCGATGCGCAACATGGGGCATGACAAAAGAATGCAATATATAGTGCATGATTACATGAGTGAATGCATTGACAGGATTTGACAAGAACAAGCCGTGCGGTGAATTAGCCAATGAACAAATGGAGCGTCCCTAGATGGCTTGAGGTGAGCAACGGGGCACTAAAAATTTTAGATATGCCCAAAATTTTGGGTGGTGTTGTAGCGGCTACAACATAGCCCTTCATGACTTAATCCTGATATTGCTTCAACATCAAATGTTGCTTTTGCTGGATGGCTTCTTCATCACGACATCTTTGTAGAGTTGAATCAGTTATCTGCAACTTACTATCTCCAAGGTCTTCGTAAGTGTCAAGGGTCCTTTGATCTTTTTCTTACTTTGTTAGAGTTGTCATGCCTTCTTTCAGGAGCTGTCTTTAATGGATCTTGTCAGATAGTGATTGTTTGTGTCTTTAATGGATCTCTTCACATGCTTGATCTCTTTCTTCATTTGCTTCTTCTTGGATGAATAGTCAACCACCTTATACTCCTTATGGGAGCAGTTCTTTATGTTGACCTTCATTGCATTGTAGTACATGCCTTCGAGCATGTCATTGGTGAAAGAGATCCTTTTGTACTTGATCATGCCATAGAACTATTCCCATGTCTCAATAATATATATATATATATATATATATATAATATATATATATATATATATATATGATGACATGACTTAACTCTGATGCATACATACCTCATCTTGAATCTTCTTTGATCATCTTGGCTTCATTTGATTGTCCTTGGTGTGGCCTTTCTTGCTTCATCTTTTCTTGCCTGCACATCATCCTTTTCTTGAGTCTCATGAATGGGACTCCAATGAGACATCTTCTCTTGTTTATGAACCTTCTTTTGAAGATTCTATGGAGGCCTTCTAAGATTTTTAATCATGATCAATTATTCTTTCATTGTGGATGAGGTCCAATAATAGGTATGCTCCTTCTACATGAATATCTTGAGCTATATCTACCATGCTCCTATATTCTAGAGCATATCTTTAACCTGCATTCTATTCTATTTCTACATGCTCCTATACTACTCAAAACTTTGATTCAAGTAAAGAGGTTGACTTAGTCATAGTAGAGATTTGGAGGATCTTCGTTCTTTTGCTTCTTGTCTTCTTCTTTCATTTTTTGAGTTATTTGAGCTTCTTCCCTTTTTCTCTTGTTGTTGTTGTCCTTCTTAAGTTTAGGACAACCGACAATCCCTTTTGTAGTGTCCATATTCCTGGCATCCAAAGCATTTGACTTTGGACATATCTCTATTGCTTGTTTTTCGTGAAGCAAATTTGCCAAATTTTCCCTTTCTCTTGGCCATGGTTGCAAATACTTGCTCCTTTGATCCCACATCATCCTTTGCTTTGAGTCTAGTTTCTTCTATCTTGCATAGAGACCATAGTTCACTTAGTGGAGTAGCTTCCTTCTTGGCATTTGTTTGATGTGAAGTTGCCCCAATCCTCAGGTAGAGCATTGAGTACTACAGTTGTCATTTTTCTGTCAGACATGACTTGTCCTAGCTCTTGAAGTTGATCCCTCATCTCAGAGATCTTCATAAAGTATGGAGCTATTCCTTCCTTTGATATCTTCATCTTCTACAAATCATTTCGTAGAGATATCACTTCTCCAACTGTGCTTACGAAGAATAGCTCTATTACCTTGTCAGAGATTTCTTTTGAGGTTTTAAATTTGGAGACATAAGGAATGAGAGAGTCTTTAATGGATTCTATTAGAATCCTTTGAGGTCTTATTTCATCTTCATTGTACTTGGCTAAGACTTGAGTTTGTTCCTTAGCAGGGACAGTGATACTCCCTTTGATGTGGTCTAGAAGTTCATTCTCTTTGAGAAATAAATCAGTCCTCTTCTTCCATGCAAGGAAGTTATTGGTCCCAACCAATTTGTTGCTTTCCTTGCAAAAAGACATTGAGGTATATTCAGAAGGGGACATATACTTGATAGAGTTTGAGATGTAGTGGACTTGCTCTCTTCTTGAAGACTTGATGGCTTGCCTTTAGATCTTGATGTTCTTCAAGTTGCTTTCTCCAAGTGGACTTGCTTGATGATGATATTTGCTTGATCACTTGTAGCTTGATGTAGGTCCCTCTTTGATTTTCTCTTCTTGTAGGTGCCTTTATATAAGGTTTTTCATCTTGCTTTGTAGTCTTCCTTGATGAATGATAGATGGTAGACCTTCTTGTCGTTGATGTGATTGAGACTTCCTTGCTTGATGCTTCAACCTTGTAGATGTTCTTCCTTGATGAGTCACCTTATGAGTGTTCTTGAAATTCCCTTTCCTTGATGTGTCCCCTTAACTCTGAAACCATGTTGAAGAATCAAGGGCAATTATGTATAGTAGGATTCTTCTTGACTTGATAACAATTTGTGAAGCTATTTTACAATTTATCTTGTTAGCTTAATCTTCTTCTTCTTCTTCTTATTAATGCATGTGTGTTTACTTCATCAAATTGCTACCAAAAACATAAGAACAAGAACACAAGATGTTGGCTCTCTGCCAGGGCAAAACCTCTCTCTCTTAGAGAGGAAAACCCTTTTGTAAATTTCTCTTATTGAAACTTCTTATTGATCAATGCCAAACCCTAGACCCTTGACAAGAGTATGCTCCAAGCACAAGTCAATTCCTTCCAAGAGTATGCTCCAAGCACAAGCCAATTCCTTCCTTCTTCCTGCACTTCGTTCCCCGACACTTCGTCCTCCTTCTTTCGGCACTTCGTTCCCCACACTTCGTCCTCCTTTTGACACTTCGTTCTTCTTACAACTATTGATAGTCCTTGTTGCACTCTCTCTAGAAGAGACACTTATCCTTGATCTTTAGTGAGACCCTTTACTTGTGATCATCCCTTCCTTCCTCTTGACCAACCAAGCTCCTTCTTCAAGTTGCAGTTGCAGACTTGATATGACTGTCCTGATATGAAATGTGTGGGAGGTTTCCTTGTATTTGGTTCCTTTCTTCTTCGATTGAGAGAGTCTTTTCTTCGCTCTAGTGGGAGGCCTTATAGTCCAAAGTTTCAAGCCCAAACAATGAGAAGTATGAGACTGTTACATTGTTGCTATTATGACCACAGAGATTGCTCCTTTTCTTGATTGTGTGACTGTGTTTTACGCTAGAAATAGTCCTTTAACCTTCGGTGATGACTTCGCTGTTCTAGAGGCTCCTTATACTCGTCCTTTTTCACCCTTTTCTTGGTCTTCCTTGCCCTCCGATTTCAGAGGTGGATTTTCTTTTCATTTGAGGGAGTGGACAACCTCTATATATAGAGGATTGTCCCTCCTTTAGGCCAACTTAAGGCCGACATGATGAATATAGGCTGACTTGAGTTTCCTTCATCATTTTTGCTCTGGATGTAAAACAGTGCGATACACGCATATGGATTTCAAATGAATTCAATGAATGGATTGAGCTGAATACTCAATAATAATACAGAGATATTTTACAAAGATAGAAACATCAAGTTTCTATGTGAGATTCAGTTTCATCTAAGAAACTCCTAAAGAAAGGAAAATAGCAACAATTAGAAGAATGAGCATTAAACTAATATTAGAAATATTCTAATACCCTCCCTTAATGTTCAATCTATTTACAACACCAATAGACCCCCTGAATTGTTCAAATTTAGCAGGACCAATAGGCTTGGTGAATATGTCTGCGGGCTGCTCTGTGGTGGGAACATATTTCAGCTGAACGGATCCGTCTTCAACAAGCTGGCGAATGTAGTGGCAATGAGTTTCCACATGTTTTGTTCGTTCATGAAAGACGGGATTTTTGGCAAGTTTGAGCACTCCCTGATTATCACAAAACAAGGAAGTAGGTCCTGTCTGGGAAGCATGCATGTCTGCAAGCATACGTCTAAGCCAAACTGCCTCACATGATGCCTTAACTGCTCCTCGATATTCTGCTTCGGTGGAGGAGAGAGCCACGGCTTGTTGCTTCTTACTAGTCCAGGTGATAGCACCAGATCCTAGACTAAACACATACCCAGCTGTAG
>APFE031258297.1:240833-271965 GCA_000404065.3 Pinus taeda
ATGTCTCGTGAAGGTCCTTCAACTGTTGCCAGATCTCAGCAGCTGTCTTGCCAGAAGGAATCTGTGGTAACTGATCATCGGCGACAGAGAGCTTGAGAAGCATAACTGCCTCTCGATTTTGATCATCAAATTTGTCTTGATCGGTGCCAGCTGTACCAGGACAGAGCTCCTTTTTGAGAACGAGTTGGTCAAGACGCCTATATTCAAAAATGGTTAACATTCTCTGTTTCCAGATGTTGTAGTTTGTGCCATTGAAGCGTTGACTGCCTTCCAGCATTAGGTTGGTTAGTGAAGCCATCTGTCTGTTTCTGATAGATCTCAACAGAATCTGATGAATGCTGGTATATATATATATAAATAAACTGAAATTGCTCTTTGAGGAAGAAGATACCAATTTGCTGCACGCAAAATTTAGCAGATAAAACAAAATATGGATCACTGATACAGAGTGATCGTGTGCCTGAGATGCTGACTGTGGGAAAAAAAATTAATTTTGACGGTGGCACGGATTTGAAAAATAAATAAATTTTGGAACGGTCGTGGCAAAAATCTAGAACTTCCTGATTAACCTGAAAGAATAACCTGAAAACGCTGCACGACACAGATATTTTGAAAGCGGAGATTTATGAACTCCGCAGGGTTTTTAGGAACTGGTCCACGTCCACGCTATGTGACACACGCATAGGGATATATGGACTGTTTTGCAAACAAACATTTACGAACTTGTCCACGCTGTCAGCCGCAAACACAAATCCGAATACGCTCAATCGACCGCGGATTATGTGGCTTCCGTCGAGGCACGGTTCAACCAACAGCTAACTTCCGTCGAGCAAGAATAATTAAATACTGGACTTCGTCGAATGCTGAGCTTGTAAGGTTGGTCTTCCGTCGACCGCTGAGCTGAAACGTATAACTCGGGTGGGCCTTCTGACGCTGAGCTACAACAAAAAATTAATACGGGACTCTTCGATACGGATGACGCGCGGGAAGAGATGGCCACAAAAATGTTCAGAGATGGCACAATGTTGAGGATATGGAGCATGGATAAATTGACCACGATTTTATGCAGAAGGGTGCCACAAAGGTTCTGCACAAAAATTGCTAAGGAAATCGGCCTCGGGCGGGCTCCTGTGCAAAGAAATGAGAAACTGGAAAAAACCTGAATGATGCCCTCTGGTGATTATAGCTTAAAAAAATTCTGCGTAATTTTTTTTTTTTTTTTCCGCTTTAGAGAAAAACTTCGGATCTGAATTAGGCGCTCTCGTAAAGCTGTATCTAGAACTGAAGACAGGTCGAAATGACTTTTGGCAGAACAGCCCTCCTGCTGCCTGAACCAAAACCTGCAGGTATGTGTAACTGAGGTTGGGAAGTCTTCGAAAAAAATTATGCCACAGAAGGATTCGTTGGAACTACCACGAATTAAAAATTGATCAACAAGGAAGGAATCCAGAACAGAGAGCACCAGCTGAAGAGTTATTTTGCACAATCCACTTCTGTATCGAGATAGACGACTGCAAGCGTTTATCACAGTGAGCAAAGCCGAAGCTGAGACTCAGTGAAGGCTATCTGGCTTACAGAGGACTCGACCTTAGAAATGAATAGCAGAAATAACTCAAGAAAAAAAGGGCTCTGATACCATAAAACAGTGCGATACACGCATATGGATTTCAAATGAATTCAATGAATTGATTGAGCTGAATACTCAATAATAATACAGAGATATTTTACAAATATAGAAACATCAAGTTTCTATGTGAGATTCAGTTTCATCTAAGAAACTGCTAAAGAAAGGAAAATAGCAACAATTAGAAGAATGAGCATTAAACTAATATTAGAAATATTCTAATAGGATGGAGAGGACTTGTCTTTGCTTGGAGGGATATTCTTTGACTCTTATACAAATATGTACATGGTGTAACATGCCCTTAAGGGTCTTCAAACTTTCGTTTGAATCTTTGACTTACCTATAACACTTTAACATGTGCTAGACCTATTTCAATGAGCAAGAAACTCATTGATAAATATAACAAAACTAATATTTCTTTTCTTGAACAAATACAAATATCAAAAGTACATTTATGATGACTGAACCTAGGTACACTTTCTTCAAGACAAGCATCATGTGGGGTCATCAAATAGCCCAATGTTTTGCTTTAGATATGTAATGTTGCATCATCAAGGTCAATCTCTCTCTTTGTAATAGATGCTATAGCCTCTGTTTCCCTACTGAGAAGGTGGGGCAATCACCTTAAGAAGCCTCTACTATTGTGATGAGAACCACTTGATGAAACCCTTTCAAGATCAAGTTTAAATCAACAATCATTAGGTTATGCAAAAGTATGGATGCATCATAGTGGACCATACTTAATGTTAGGGGCATAATTAATACTTCACACAAAGATCGTCTTCAACTATCTAACTAGACCAAGTCCCTTATAAGTGTTCCATCCTTGTGTTAGGGATGGCTTGATGGACAACCCTATTAGGTGCTTTTAGCCCCCAACGGGAAGTGACAAGTCCCAAGTTAGTCCATCATTCCATAGGTGCATGTGAAGATGGTGGCAATGGAGTGCGAAAGACTTTGGGGCAAGGTGCCATATCCAAGTGACCAAGCAAGGTTGGTCGAACATCTTGAGTGTATAGATGTAAGGAGGGAGCAGTTATGGAAGAATGGTTTACCCCTTTCCTCAACTTGCTTTTTCCACCCTTCTGGTGCACCTTTTACTTCTTTATGATAATGCTATGATTTGAGTTCGTAGCTCAAGAGCCCAAGCTTGCTTTTTTAGATTTAGCATTTATTACCCCTTGATTATGAGGTAGTCTATCATTCATCAGGTTTGGGACAATACATAACTTCCTTTTTATGGATGGAGCCTCATGTGCTCTACGAATTAGGTGATGGCTAATGAGGGGGGTAGAGCTCATGCTAGGCTTTTACCCACACACTAATCTTTGTCCCAACCATCTTTTGCATTTTATCTTTTTTTTTTTTCATTGTGGCTTTCTTTTGCTTTTATCTTTCTTTTAGCCACATCAACTTGCAAGTTGCAGGGCAAAGTTCTCTTGTCTGGACTCAAGGATGAGGATGAGAAGGTGCCAATCCTCAAGACCAAAGACTACCAGCCTGAACGATGGAGATGGAATGTGGGAAAGATCAAAAGTGGTAAAACTAGAATACCATGGACTCACTACTTCAATTAGAGTGTCCCCAGTAATGTGTATCGTAAAACCCTAAGGCCCTAGAGGAGGTTCCACTAGACTAGAGTCTGTTGAAAAGTGTAACTAGGTTCGGTCTTCATAATGACATGTAATAGTGATTTTATGTAAAGAGATGTAAAGAAGAAAATAAAATTTATTGTAATGCTTGCATCATGGTTTTCATGAGCAAGAGATTTTATTTTAGTAAAGGCTCCCATTGAGAGCCCTTAGGAATATTGTCATCTAGTCATAAAAGTCTAAAGAGTCATAATTATGTAATGAAGACATGTTACACATTGTAAAGAGTCATACCTGTCTATGTAATGTCATCCTCCAAGACCTTGTCACTAGCCCTCATCAAGTCAGCCTACAACAAAGAGATTATTCTAGAGGATGAAGTCGGCCTAAAACAGTGATGACCAACGACTATATATACAAGTGCTTGTCCTCATTTGGAGACAAGCAATTCGGTGAAGCAAGTCTACAAAGAAGTGCGAAAAAGACACTAGAAGAAGCCTCTACATCATCGCATGCAACAAGAAAGAAGGATAATGAAGATAGGTGTGGATTGTTTTGGGCTAATTTGTCTTCCCACGTGCGAAGGTAGTAGATTCGAAGGTGTCAAGAGAAGGTTGAAAGATTGCAGCTACATTGAGGTGACCTTGTTTGGGTAGAAGACCTCACTAGGAGCCGAGTAGAAGTGCAATAAGTCTCTCTCTTAAGGAGACCATTTAAGGAAGTGAAAGTAATCTAGGGTTTATGTGGTAGGGTTGCAGACCTACAAGAAGAGACTGAGATTCTGAAGGAAGTTGAGAAGAAGAAGAGCAAGAGCAACATTAGAGAGGAGGCTAGTGACTTGGTCTTGGGAGGACTCTTGTGTCAAGGGTCTTTTTCATGGTCTTGGTATTCGTCAATTGAAGATCTATAAGAATAATTTCGTTTGGGTTTTCCTCTCAAAGAGTGAGAGGTTTCGGCCCTAGCTAACAAGCCTATATACTGTGTCTCTTGTCTCCTTATTGTTCATGATTTGATAATTGTCTTGATGAAAAGAACATAATAATAGCTCAAGAAGAGAAGATCGTAATCAAGAAGTAAAAAGTCTATCACAAGCAAGAAGAGAAGATCGTAATCAAGAAGTAAAAAGTCTATCACAAGCAATTATCATAAGTAGAGAAATCATCTATACAATTGATGCCCTAGATTTCTCAACATGGTATCGAAGCTAAGGTACTAAAGTCAAGGAGCGGTATCTAATCAAGGAGACACAAGGATTGAGGTTCAAGAAAGGGATCAAAACAAGACAAAGAATACCAAGCAAGAGATCAAGATCTACATCATATTGAAACCCTAGATCGGAGAAATCTACTTCATCACGAGTCTTGGAATCATCATCAAGGAGGAAGCAGAAAGTAAGATCAAAACCCTAGAAGCATTTTTGTGATGATCACTCATCCATCATCTAAGGAGTGGAGTTTTTTCAAAGATTAAGGAAGACTAGATCGAAGAACATTATCATTCTCTTCAAAAAGGGTTCGTAAAACAAGCTCTCTCTCATCAAAGAACACTTCAAGGAGCAATCTTCTACACTTTCAAAATTAAGGAGGAAGCAAGTGAAGAAAGCAACATCTACTCAATAAACACTGGAGGAGAAGTTATCTCTCTAAGGAAAGAACTCTACAAATTGAAGATCTTAAGGGAGGAGGGATTAGCCTCTTATTTTATGAGGATTTCAAAAATAAGAGATCAACTTCAAGATTTGGGTGAGATAATGTCTGACAAAGAAATGAGCACTGTAGTATTAAATGCACACTTCAAGTATTTATGGGAAGAAAGAAGCCACCCCTTTTCAAGATCTATGGTCATTATGCAAGATCGAAGAAACCAGGCTGAAGGCAAAAACTGATGTGGGATCAAATGAGAAGAATCAAGCATATGCTGCTATGACAAAAGGAAAGGGAAAGTTTGGTAAATTTTGTCCTCAGAAGAAAAAGAAGAACATGGCTAAGTTGCAGTGCTATGGATGTTAAGAATATGGGCACTATAGAAGAGATTGTCCTAAACTCAAAAGGGACAATAACAAGAGAAACAAGGAAGAAGCTCATATTACCGAAGAAATGGAAGAACCTGAAATAAAGAAGCCTATGAAGGAGGAAGTGAGAGATCTATACTATGACTGAGATAATCTCCTTCACTAAAAGATATTTTGCTGATGTGTAAATTATAGATAGGAAGCTTGGTAAATAAGATAGGATGCATCATATTAGAGAATGGCATCATGGTAGAGGCATTAGAAATAAGAGCTCATGACATAAGTAACATGAAGGGCGTTTGGGACAAAATCTATAGCTATGTAGGATATAGCTCTTGGGAACCTCATTAAAATCTCAAAGGATACATATGGAGAAAGGACGAAGTCATCTAGTACAAAGCTCATCAAACATTTGTCAAAAGGAAACATCTGCTGGATGGGGATACTCTATATCCTCAAGATTCTCTGATGGAATCTTCATTGAAAGGTTCACCGATCAAGAGAGGAAGCAAGTGTTTCATCAAGAATTCCAAGCTTGTGGAATTCATGGGATGGTGGTATGATGACATAAAAGCTGAAGCAGATCAAGGGATTGAAGCTCTTTCAATCAAGGAAGTTGCTGCAGGAAGTTTGGATGACCCAAAGGAAAGATGAGGTATGTATGCTTACATGTGATATTATGGAAGTCATGTCATATGGTTGCAGACAACATGGATCAATGTTCTATCTTGAGAAGCATGATCAAAGAAAAAATCTCCTCCCGCAAAGGATAAAGGAATGCATTGGTCACATCTTTACAAAATGAAATTAACATAATATGACCTCATATGGAGTATGAGGTGACTGAATACAATTGAGGAACTCTAATTGGAAGTTCGCGGGAATGAAATATGTGATGAATGAAAGGAAGAAGATCGTGAAATAAGCAACAATGGTAAAAACAATCATCATTCGAAAGACCAATAAGTTTTGACTATGATATTTCCGAGAAAGATATGAAGACTTAGATGGAAGTCTGGGAAAGATAGAGACCCTTAACAATACATATCTTTAGGAGATGTGTCAACATGTACACTGGATGTTGATGCCTACAGGAAGATGTCATGATGAAAGACCATCACAAAGGTAATTATGATTTAAGTGTTCATTTCTTATGAACTAGTATCTGGATGGACTTATGCTGGGCTACCAAAGGGAAGAATTGTGGATATCTTCCAAGTGAACCATGTAGAAGGATGCAAGATCCTTGCGAAGAAGAAAGCATGATGAAGGTAGCATAACATGAAGCAATGCCAAATGTAGACTGATAGATCACTTTCTGATGAAAGGAATGATGACATGACTGACTCATGGATTGAAGTGATGGATGGTCTGTGCCCTATGAAGAAGTCCCAAAAGATGAAGACTTCGTGACAAAGAAATTCATGACATCGAAGGAAGGAGCTCTTCAAGCAGCTGGTTGTCCAATCATCTCCACCTGAGGAGCTACTGTAGGTACCTAATTAAGAGGGAGCCTGGAAGGAAGTTTCTTACTTGGAAGAAACTTGGAAATTCCTAAGCCAAGAGGGAGCTTAGGTACATTCCTTTTGTAGGAATGAGTACATTCCTTTATTGGAATAGATATGTCCTCCCTAATTGAGAGGGAGAGATAGACACATCATTTTGGTCTTCACTTGGAAAGACAAAATGGACGATTGGGTAATTATTTGGCATTTGATACTCTTTGAGGATGAGATAGGGCATCCAAGACAAGAGTAGTCGTAGAGGATCGATATTCTTTGAGGACTGGGGAGACCAAGATAAGAATAGTCCTGATGGAACACACCCTGAGAGCCTGGGTAGGGTATGTTCCGAGAGAGACAATGATGAGAGTGTCTATAAATCATTGGTCTCGCCAACATTGAGCTCAGATCTTGTGGAGAGATAGTGTTGTTAGTCAAGGCCTTGCTATGTAACAATGCTGGTTGATATGATGCTAAACAAATGGGTTACCAATCTGATTCTTCTTATGAGAAATTCTTCAAATTGAGAATGACCAAGTACCATTATGAATACCTCCCTAGTTAAGAGGGAGTGTTGAAAAGTGTAACTAGGTTCGGTCTTCATAATGACATGTAATAGTGATTTTATGTAAAGAAGAAAATAAAATTTATTGTAAAGCTTGCATCACGGGTTTCATGAGCAAGAGATTTTATTTTAGTAAAGGCTCCCATTGAAAGCCCTTAGGAATATTGTCATCTAGTCATAAAAGTCTAAAGAGTCATCGTCATGTAATGAAGACATGTTACATTGTAAAGAGTCATACTTGTCTTTGTAATGTCATCCTCCAAGACCTTGTCACTAGCCCTCATCAAGTCGACCTACAATGAAGAGATTATTCTAAAAGATGAAGTCGGCCTTCTCCAAAGATCATGTCGGCCTAAAACAGTCATGACCAATGACTATATATACAAGGGCTTGTCCTCATTTGGAGACAAGCAATTCGGTGAAGCAAGTCTACAAAGAAGTGCGAAAAAGACACTAGAAGAAGCCTCTACCTCAGTGCCACAAGAAAGAAGGATAGCGAAGATAGGTGTGGACTATTTTGGGCTAATTTGTCTGCCCATGTGTGAAGGTATTAGATCCGAAGGTGTCAAGAGAAGGGCGAAAGATTGCAGCGACATTGAGGTGATCTTGTCTAGGTAGAAGACCTCACTAGAAGGAGCCAAGTAGAAGTGCAATAAATCTCTCTCTTAAGGAGACCATTCAAGGAAGTGAAAGTAATCTAGGTTTCTATGGTAGGGTTGCAAACCTACAAGAAGAGACCAGATTTTCAAGGACGCTGAGAAGAAGAAGAGGAAGAGCAACATTGGAGAGGAGGTTAGTGACTTGGTCTTGGGAGGACTCTAGTGTCAAGGGTCTTTGTCATGGTATTGGTATTTGTCAAATGAAGATCTATAAGAAGAATTTCGTTTGGGTTTTCCTCTCAAAGAGTGAGAGGTTTTGGCCTTGGCTGACAAGCCTATATACTGTGTCTCTTGCCTTCTAGTTCTTATTGTTCATGATTTGATAATTGTCTTGATGAAAAGAACATAATAATAACTCAAGAAGAGAAGATCGTAATCAATAAGTAAAAAGTCTATCACAAGCAATTATCATAAATAGAGAAATCATCTATGCAATTGATGCCCTAGATTTTTCAACAGAGTCAAAGACTAACTTCCCAAGGGAAGTGAGAGAACAATAATATAATCAAGATCAGTCAAATCATCCAGATCATCCTTTGATTTATAATAGTATGCCACATTAAGTAAAAGCACATGATTACAAAATGTTAAAGTACCTGCTGATGGATGACCTGCCTTCCTTCAAGAAGGAATGTTAGATGGGAGAAAGAAATCTGACTGGAGCAATAGGTGGAGGATCTATGGCATGATGTCATGTGTTGATCAATAGTGTTGCTGGCTTGTTGGCTGTCCAAGGAGGAGAGAAAATTCTCCTATGGGTTACCTACTTTTTGGTGGTTAACAGGCATGATCTCAAGCAATTTGGAGATGAGGAGTTTCAATGTTTGAAAAAGACACATTTTCTATAGAGATTAGGCCAAATATTATGCATTGTATATGATGTGAAGGTGCCCTTCGCTCCCTTGCATGACATTCCATTTGCATGTGATAGAAAAAGCATAGCCCATCAGTTTGTTCCAATGCAGAGACACCTCCATAGGTCAGCTGCCAATCACTAGATCCTTCTCTTTAGTTTTAGATGTTAGGAGAGCTCCAATCCGATGCCCCTGAGATCCCCCAGGATTACCCAATGACGCCTATTCATCCAGGGCATTTTCCAGAGGCTATTATTTGGCTTTTCATTGACTTACTGATAGTATGGATGATGACTTGGAAGTTGGGTGTTCTTTATTTCAACTCTACATCTACTTCTACTTTTAGTACAAGTTAATATCTCCTCTTGTTACTCACTAGATTTATCTTGATTTCATTTGTGTTTCTTTTTCTTGGAATTGAGGAGTTGCCTTGAAGATCCCTCATTACTGTTGTGGTTTGTTGTACTCTGCCATACCATTGAATTATATTTGGTCACTCGAGGACATTAATAATTTTTATTGTTTAATTGAAAATGATTCATATTTAACTTCAGAGAACAAATAAGTACATCAAGATTCAAAATGATTACACCATGTAGACAACAAGAGTACAAGGAAAGTCCATGTTTACATCTAAAGACGCTACGAATGAGCCCATGCCTCCACAAGAAAGGACTAAATGTCATGATGGAATGCATGGAGATGAACTGTTTGCAGGAATGCCAACTCTTGCTAAAAGTTCCTCAGTTGGCTAAAGTAATGGGGTGAAGAATGTCATTAAAACTAACCCTACACTGATATTTCCACGGAAAACCATTTGCAGCCAATTGAAATAAAATTATCTTGTTTTATTATCCTCTTTGAATGATATTGAGAAATCAATTTTTCCTTCTCCTTTGGTGAAATAGATTTCCAACTTATGCTGTGGAAACCTACTATCATGATGCATTAACCACATTATTATTCTTGAAGGAATCCCTTAGATCACTGCTAACACGAGTGATAAACACATATTTTTGTAGGTGTTCACTTTATATGTGGTCTTTATTAATGTCAAAACAAAATGGGAATCTTGGTATTGTAGAAATACCTGCTATAGAGTTGCATTCCGTGGGTATTTTTATTCATCTGCTAATTTCAATGTTAAATATTTTGATATTTGTCCTTTATTTCCTTGAACCTTAAAGTTATATTTTGAATGCTCAGCCTTGAAACTTTAAATTCTCGGGATTAATAGGATTTTGGAATATGATGCTTTACAGGATGAATTTTTGGGGCTACTCAACCATCAACTTCTTTTCTCCAATGATTCGATATGCTGCTGCAGGTGTTAGGAATTGTGGACGAGATGCAATTCATGAATTTAAAATGCTTGTTAGAGAAGCACACAAGCGTGGCATTGAGGTGATTACTTTTCTATATCTTTTGTCTTGTTTGATTTTTTTAGGATACTTTATCTTCAAGCTCCATAACTTTAACAGGTGCTGATGGACGTTGTATTTAATCACACTGCGGAAGGAAATGAGATGGGTCCAACATTGTCTTTTAGAGGCCTGGATAATGGTGTCTATTACATGCTTGCACCCAGAGTAAGAAAACTTTTGTCCTATTTTGACTTGTTTTACGAATAAAAGTTCAACAGTAATATATCTCAAAGGATTTTCTAATAGAATGTTTGGTCGATGGTAAACCTTGCTTCAACTCTGTTCACTTGCTTAGCAGTATGTTTAGCGTTGCTTTTAAGTTTCTTTTTTATTCTCCTTTTGTATATATTTCTCTTCATCTTTTTGCACAAGATATCATGTTAAAAATTAATGCACTAAGTGAATGAACCATTTAAAATTTCTTGCTGCAGGGTGAGTTCTATAATTATTCTGGCTGTGGCAACACGTTCAATTGCAATCATCCCATTGTTCGACGTTTTATAGTGGATTGCCTCAGGTGCCCAAGATATGATGACCCTTGGGTATGCTTTTAGAATGCTTGTTATTTGGCATGACACACAATCACACACGTGTTGAAAACATCTTCTTTTGTTGCAGTTCCACTTCTTTTTCAAGAACTTTAATTTGTCCGATATGTCTGCAAGTTAAAATATGATGACTTTCGGATGACTTTCGGTTAATTGGTTTTCGCTCAATTTGTTATTTATATCTGGAAAATTCCTGAACCTAATTTTGTCTCAGAAAAAGTACAAAGAAAAATTGGATAAATAAGAAAGAAAGGTATAAAAAGGGAAAGTGAAAAAGGAGATAGAAGATAATATAATGAATGTCCAATGGATGGCCAAAAGGATAGGTTGGTGGGACTTGTTATTGCTCAATCTAACAGGGGTCCTAGGAGGGCAACTACTAGACCAAGTGGCAACAATGGGACAAAGACCCACTGTCACCTCAGTCAATGTCCCCTGTTCTTTACGGATTTTCACTGATGGGAGGAGTCTCAGTATAAGGGAAATCACTATGAATGGTATATCATTGACGAAAAGATGGTGATTTCAAAAGCCCATTTATAAGAGAGACTCAGATGATAAAGCTTGCTTGCTCAAGAATCTAGGTGTAAAGCTCTCCAAGAAAGACTTTGAAGGAAAACTAGACCTAGGGATTTAGATATGTTACATTCATAAGGGATACCCTAGATCTAAGATCCTTAAGGGAAAGGGTTTTTAAAGTGATCTTGTAAAATAGAAATGATGAAGCTGCGGGATCACAAAGAATCCCAGGTGGACCCAAGCAAGGTCTAGGGTTTCGGGTGAAACTTCGAACAAAAGATCTAGACCAAACAAGGGATAAGAAAAGGATCAATGAAATTGAGTTTTACTTGAGTTTTTAATGCAATGATACTTGATGAAGCCATTAACCAAGGAAATCTAGGGTCAAGAACAAAGTTTGAGCTAGGGCTTGATATAGTTCCAAATCTAGCCGTGAAAAATCTTTCAAATTTTGTGAGGGTCTTTTACTGCTCAAACTAGCAGGGGTCGTAGGAGGGGTTTCTATAGAGCAACTACTAGGTCAAGTGGCAACAATGGAGTAATAGCCCACTGTCACCTCTGCTAAAGCTCCCTGCTCTTTACAGACTTTCAACAATGTGAGGAGTCCCAGTATAATGGAAACCACTAAGAATGATGTATCAATGATGCGGAGCTATTGATTTCAATAGCCTATTCAAAGGAGAGGGTCTATTGATAGGGCTTGCTTAAGAAGTAAGGCAAATGGCTTTCCAAGAAGGGCTAGAAGGACACCTAGACCTAGGGTTGAAGAGTATTTGTTGATATGAAATGCCCTAGACCTAAGAATTGTAGAGGGATAAGGTTTTCTAAGTAATCCTTGTAAAATTGGAGTGATAAGGTTGTGGGACCACAAAAAAAATCCTAGTGGACACAAATGAGGTCAAGGGTTTGGGTTGAAACTTCAAACAAAGGGGTCTTGACCAAGTAAGGGAGAAGAACAGGATCAAGGAGATGAAATTTGACTTTAATTTTCAATGCAATGATCCTTGAAGAAGTCACTAACAAAGTGAGACCTAGGGAGAATGGTTCTTGAACTAGGGCTTGGAAAAACTTGAGATTCAACCATCGGAATGGCTTCAAATTTGGAGGATCTCTCAAGGACACACCAATGCAGTTCTTGACCAAGTTTCATCAAGTTTTGATGGCTACAATTGATTTCGTGTGATGTCCTAGGAGACACTAGGGTTAGGGCTTAGAAAAAGAGAGAGAGAAGGTGAAAAGATTTTTGTTAAGGTGATCATCAAGGATTAGACCAGTGCCTAGCCTATTGGGAGCATGGAGTCAATGAGCATTTTGATGTTTAGAATTCCTTTTACCCAATCAAGGAGTTCCCCAACAATTTCGCATAGCCCTAAAGGTAGCAATTAGATTACTAGGAAAAATTATACTTCTTGATGCTGCAAGTGATGACTTATCAAGGAAATTATGAACATCACATACCCCTATGAACATTCATTCACTATACTAAGCACAAAACGTATGAAAAACCATCACAAAATCAAGATTCAACTAATTCACAGTTCCATTAGGGTAGCAACTCCAACTTCATGAGTGAAAATTTAATACCTTATACATTGATGTGAAATAGAGAAATAAATCATGAAAATGGCATTCACAAGTATAGCGAATATATCCAATCATCAAGAGATAAAAAATTTGAAGCTCCAAGACCAAGAGAATATTTCCAAATATCAAAATCCATCAAAGGTATCCAATTCGTCCTCTAATAACTATAGCGAAATTCTCAAGAAGAGATAAAGATCCAAATCCAAGTGATGATCAAATGAAATGATCATCACATCAATATATATCCTCCCTAACGGGTTTGATTTGCATAATTAGGCCTAATAATGCCTCAACCAATAAAATAATGTGCAAAATTAACATTAATTGGTGAAAATCCCACCAATATAGCACCATAATACAAAAATAAGCTTCTCAAGAGGGGAAAATGATAGATACAATAGGTTGAAGGGCCATTGAAGAGGCCTAGTGGAGTCTGATGTGTGCCAAGATGAATGAACGAGCTCCAAACATAGTGATAAAGGGGGTGGCCCCTTTATATCCAAGCAAATGACTTGTGGTGACCCCAAGTAGCTATAGCGGCACAAAACATCCTCATGGGTGTCCAAATGGATCGAACAAGCTTGTATCCCATCTGTAAAGGCTAGAAGAATGATGCAAGCCCTCCCATTGTCTACCATGATGAGACACATCCTCATCTGGGCCCTAGATCAGCTGCCAAGTGTGTGGTGCAAGAGTGTAGCCGATTGGGCAAGGTGGTCCAGGTACATCATCATCGTCAAATAGGTGGAACACGAGCAAACAATGAGTGGAACTGAAGGATCCCATGAAGTGCAATCTACTCTTTGCTATGGTGAAGGCCCATGGCTCTCAATGCTTACCCTACAAATGCGAATATGACCCTCTGGAGGGCTTGGACCCAGTATAGGGAGAGCAAACTCAAGACGAAGATACACCTGCTATCCTGTATAAGATCCAATGCGTCCCCTCACCTTCCATTACAACAAATCATTAGTGTAATTAAGTAAATCAGCTTACAAATCATGGATCCAAGTGGACGCTTCATAGTGGCATGCCCTTCCATTGTGGCCTTAGGAATGTACAAGTGTCTCCAAGTTCAAGAAGAAGGTTAACCGAGGACCCTATTAGGTGGTTTCATAAAGGAAGTGACATGTCCATGGTACATCCATCAAATGGTACGTGGCATGCAAAATAATGATAGAATGGAGTGGGGCATTAGGGGAAGGCTCCAAGCCACATGCTATAATAAGGGAAGCCCACACTTGGGTATATGAATGTAGGAGGGAGAAAACATGGTACATGAGTTACCCCGACCTTCGTTTTTCCACCTTTGTTCATATGCCTTTTCCCTTTATTGATTTTTCTTTTATAGCCCCTGAGGGCTCTAGGGGATGAGAGCATGATGCGTAAGATATAACAATGAACATCCCTTAAGGTTGGACAGTTCATCACCCATCACGGATTGGGACAATCATGGGTTCCTCAATGATGTAGGGGGCTCATATAGGGGCCCTAAGAACCAGGGTGATGACCATATACTCATGTTGGCTTTTGCCCACATGCTAAATTTGTATGTCCCAACCATCTTTGGCATTGTATGGTACATTTCATGTTGAGAGTTGTCAAATTATGCTTTCTTTTCTTTTTAGTTGCATCAACCTTCGGGGCATCGTTCCAGGCCCGACCCAAGGTGTGGACAAGGGGAGGGGGTGACTAACTCCTTTTGGACCCGGATGGGAAATATGGTGAATGGGATTATAATGAGCGGAGGGGAGTGATGTATGTGGTGTCGGGAAACAAGACCACACAACCAATATTAGGGCTTCCCATGTTCTGCCACCCCTAAAACTAGTAGCCAATAAAGGAGATCCCATGGGACTAGGATACAAGGTTAATCATGAAATTGGACATAAGTGATAAGAGTACAAACCAAGCCCACTCTTTTTGTCGAATGCCCCCACTAATCCATGCCAAAGAGTGTCCATGATAAGTGAACAAAAATTCTCAACTACACTATGAAAAGCCATACCTTCGGGGTCGGAAGGCCCACCTTCAAACATCGAATCATAATAGATGGGCGAAGGAGCATGTGTCTAGCTCAGGTGGCGGAGATGGTCACACACCGAGCTATCTTGCTGATAGAGGACCATCTAGGAGAAAAAATTCTTCTATTGGTGTCACCCATGGGTAGTGGGTAACAAGGCCTAGGGAACATCCTAGCATAGTTGTGTCCCAACTCGCTCTTGGATTGGATGGCTATAATGGATTTTGTTTGATGCCTTAGTAGGCCTCTAGGGTTAGGGCTTAGGAAAAGAGAAAAAGATATTCTTCAGGGTGATCACCAAGGATAGGATCGGTGCTTATTAGCCTATTGGGAGAATGCATTCAATGTCCTTTCAACTTTTGGAGTTATTTTAACCAATCAAGGAGTCCTCTAGCAACTTCGCATGGCCCTGAAGGCAACAACTAGGTTACGAAAGGAATTTATACTTATTGCAACGATTTGGTGACTTATCAAGGCAATTACAGAGATACTGTATACCCCTAGGAACATTTATTCACTATACCCAAACATGTAACATATGCAATTCCCACACAAGATCAATATTTGACTACTTCACATTAAATTAGGGCAAAATTTCAGATTTCATGAGCGAAAATTTCATACATTATACATGTATACAATAAAGAGAGAGAAATAGACCATGAAAAGCATTTACAGGTATAGCGAGATATCCAATCATCAAAGAAACACAAAATCGAAGCTCCAAGACCAAGAAAAGATATCCAAATATCAAAATGGATCAATGATTTTCCAATTTGTCCTCAAATAGGTATAGCAAAATTCTCAAAAGAGAGAGAAATACAAATCCAAGTGATGATGAGGAATATAATGTTCCTTTCATCAACATATATGATCCTCTAAGGGTTCAATTTGCCTAATTAGGCCTAGTGATACCCCTAATAATAAAATAATATGCAAAATAACATTCCTTGGTGACAAGCTCACCAAGATAGCTCCATAATATGAGAAATAAGACTCTCAAGAGGGGCCAAGAGGGCTAGGAGAGCCATTGAAAGGCCAAGTGGAGTCCAATATGTGCTAGAATGAGTGGAAGGGCTCCAAATATAGTGACAAAGGGGTTGGCCCTTTGATCTCCAAGCAAATTCCCTTTGGTGCCCCCAAGTAACTATGGGGGCACAAACATCCTCATGGGTCTCGAACAAGCTTGTATCCCATCTGTAAGGGCTGGAAGATTGACACAAGCCCTCCTATTGTCTCCCTCGGTGAGACACTGAAAATTCTATCACTGCAACAACTGATTTATTTTACCTACTTATTTTCCAATAAGTTATTTACGAAAACCCTTCAGTAAATATTAAAATAAATTTTGCTGCAGATATCACACTTGCTCACCCGACTGAGATAAATTCTCCGGCACCTGTCCTAGGCTCAGCGTCAAACCAACTAGCCTCTGTGTAGCTCCCAGGCCCTCTACATCAACAATTTGCCTCTTTGCGTCAGCACTGGGCCTCTCTGCGTCACCCATGCAGGCCCTCCAGTGACTGCGCAATCCTGCTGCCTTTGTGTCTCCCTAAGTGGCTTTGCTTCTACCTTTCTAACCTCTGTGTTGATCCTCTGGCACTGTCCCTGCGTCTCAGCTCCATACTCACTACCTCTTGCTGCAATCCAGACCTCTAGTTCAAATTTCTCAGCAAACCCCGCTCCAGAAATCAAACTGACTAGTCTCCCTCAGTGTATTTCCAACTGAACCTCAAGCCTTCTCTTATACTTTTTCCTGTTGATGAATCAACGACCGAGATTGAGTCCCTAATCAATGACTAAGATTAAAATAGACTTGATCGTCGTCTCTTAGAAGCTTCTCATCCTTATCTTTATTAATACCCATTAATATTGTTATTTTCTTAAGTTTAGACTTACGACCTCATTAAAAATATTAATTATTTTAATAACTTTTCATCTAGATGGAATTTTCCAAAACGATTTCTAGGTCTTAGAGATCTCATGCTCTTTAGTCTCTCCACCAATTTTCATGGCTAGATCACATCCGATGCTACCCCAAATCAACACTCACTCTTAGCGAGGAATGCGCTCTAGTAATACTCCACACTGAGCATCACTTTGATTATATGGCACTAGTACCTGTGCTAATGCTAAGCCTCCCCGCCCAACATCCTTTGCACTGCTGCATCCTGTACTGTTGCCCATGGCTCTATCAATGCCACATTTGTACTGTAGCTCCCTCTGCATCCGTGCTGCTGCTGGTCCTTCCCAACACTACATCTACATTGCAACTCCCTCTGCATCCGTGCTGCTGCTGGTCCTTTTTCCCCACACACTGCATCTGCACTGCAACATCATACCCATTTTTGCTACTGAAATGGATTCTTTATCATCCCCATCTTCTCCCTGAAATAATCAAACTTTGTTCTTCCGAGGGCCTTGGTAAGGATGTCTGCCAACTGTTCTCCTGTAGGAGTGTCGCTGAACTGTACAGCTCCTCGTTGGACACAGTCTCTGAGAAAGTGACACCGAATGTCAATATGCTTTGACCAATCGTGAAATACTGGATTGTCAAAAAGGCTTGATGCAACTCTGATTATCACACATGCTCCTGGTTGCCTCCATCTTTCTTCTGAATAGGTTCATAAGCAGTTTTCTAAGCCATATGGCTTTACATGAAGCTGTGCTTGCAGCCATATTTTCTGCTTCATCTGAGCTCAAAGATAGGAACTTCTATTCCCTACTGCACCAGGAGTTCATTCTCGATCCAATGTTGAAAAAGTACCTAGAGGTACTTTTTTTATCTACTGAACTTCCAACCCAATCTGCATCAGTAATTCCACTCAATCTGATATCCTTACTCGTGGTGTACAAGAGTCCATAATCGACTGTTCCCTGTATATATCTGAGAACATGTTTCGTTGCTGCCCAGTGCACCCTCTTTGGTTCCACCATGAACTGACTGAGGGTGTTGACAATGTAACAAATCTCTGGCCTGGTACTGACCAGATACATCAGGGACCCTATGAGTTGCCTGTATAAGGTGGGATCAACATCCTTGTCTTTTGATGCATCAATTTTCTTCCAGTTGGTGATCATTATTGTAGTCATTGCTGCATCCTGAATCTCTTTACAATTTTTGTAGCATATCTCCCTTGTCCAAGGAAGATCTCCCCCTTTTGTTGCCAAACTTCCAACCCCAAGAAATAATGCATTTGTCCCAAATCCTTCATGTCAAATTCTGTGGCTAGATTCTTCTTGCAGTCCTCGATGAGCTTGGATGATCTTGTCAGGAAGAGATCATCCACATATAATACTAGGATTAGAGACTCATTTTCTACAACCAGATAGTAGAGATTTGGATCTGTGTCTCTTGACAAACCCATCTTCTGGAAGTAGCCATCAATTTGACCATACCACGCTCTAGGTGCCTGTTTCAGCCCATACAAGGCTTTCTTCAATCTGCATACATGAGACTTCTTCTCATGTGTCTCAAAGCCTTCTGGTTGTTCAATGTATACCTCCTCTTCTATCATCCCGTTCAGGAATGCCGTTTTGACATCCATCTGATGAATCTCCCATCCCATCTATGCTGTAAGAGATATCACAGTTCTAGTAGATGTATACTTGGCTACTCGAGCGAAGGTCTCCCCATAGTTGATTCCTTCCTTCTGAGCATACCCCTTAGCCACAAACCTGGCTTTGTATTTTTCTACACTGCCGTCTGCGGCGTATTTAATCTTGTAGATCCATCTCGAACCTACCACCGATCTGTTTTGAGCCCTCGACACTACCTCCCAGAGATCGTTCACCATTATAGAGTTGTATTCCTCTACCATCGCATCCAACCAAACTTGATGTTGAGCAGCCTCCTGAAAACTGGAAGGCTCCCCATCCTGAGCTACTAATGCTTGATATCTATTTGGTTGTTTTTGCTCCCTTTTATTGTTTCTTGGTGCACCAATGAAATCCTCTGCATCTCGCAAAATCTGATGAAGTTCCCTGCTCGTTCTTCCTCTGGTAGTAGGTGCTTCTGTTAGCTCCTCCTTCACCTGTGATTCTTCCTGTTCTGAGGAAGAATTCTTGACTTCTGTTGGCTGAAGTGGTTTGACAAACGACTCATCTTTTGACCGCTCGTTGGAAGACATTTCTCGAGATTTTCTGAAGGCCCTATCTTCCATGAACTTCACATCTTGTTGAACCACTACCTTCCTGCTCCCTGGAAGATAGATTCTATATTCCTTAGTGTTCTCGCCATATCTCACTAGATATCCTTTCTCTTAAGTTTGATCTAACTTCTTCCTTTTCTCCTCGGGTATATGGCAATATGCTAGGCTCCCAAATATCCTGAAATGGCGGACTTCAGGAGTCTTTCCGGTGAAGACTTTCTCTGGAGTAATCTTGCCCAATGCCCTATGAGGAGTTCTATTCTGGACATAGACTCCTGTGTTGCATGTTTTTGCCCACAGGAATTTTGGCATACCCTGATCATACATCATGGCCCTAGCTGCTTCCATGATAGTCTTGTTCTTCCTTTTTGCTACTCCATTTTGCTCCAGATTGTAAGGAGCTGTCCACTCTTTTCTGATGCCCTCCTTAGCGCAAAAATTAGTGAAGTCCTTATTGACATACTCTCCACCATTATCTGAACACAAAACTTTTATTTTCTTCCTGTCAGGTTCTCCACTAGAGCTTTGAACTCTTTGAATTGACAGAAAACCTCGTTTTTGGTTTTTAGAAAATAAATCCAAGTTTTCCTTGAGTGGTCATCAATGAAGGTGACGGAGTATTCGACACCATTAAGAGCTTTAGTAGACATAGGTCCGGATATCTAAGTGTATCAATCCTAGTACACTCTTGGCCTTGTTTTTACTTCTAGGAAATGCCGCTTTGGCATACTTGCCCAGTGCACATCCTCTGAATATATCATCTCGTTCTATACTAAGATCCGGAACTCCTATTACAGTTTTCTCGAGAATTCTCAAAGCCTCATGGTGCAAATGTCCCATTCTTCTTTGCCATAGTTCATTCAAATCCTTGTCTCCATCACTGCCTATCAGTGCCATTGGTGATTCTAGTTGTAATCTGTAAAACTTGTTACTTTTGATCCCGTTCTGCACTTTCTTTTTCCAGCTTGAGTGTTTGACATATACTTTCTCCTTGATGAAGAAAACATCATAGCCCTTGCCTTGAAGTTGCGATACAGAAAGTAGGTTCATCCCCAGACCTGGTACATGCGACACATTGGTAGCACAGAACCACTCTCCCGTTTCTGTTTAAAAACTGTGGTACCCTTCCTTACTGGAGTACACTTTGCCTTATTCCCCATGGTGATCATAAAATTCATCCTTTCCTCCTGATAATCTGAGAAACATTCCTGGATTCCTGTCATATGCTAGGAGGCTCCATTGTCTATATACCATACCTCTGATGATGCAGAGCTTGTCACACAAGCAACTTCTTCTTCCAATCTGGAAGCCAACATAGAGAAATTGAAATTACTGTCTCTTATGCAATTTTCTGAAAATTTGTGCGAGTCTCCTGATGTAGATGCCTTTTCATCATGGTCTCGACCCATAATTGATTTTCCCTTCCTGTCTCTGATTACTTGCCCTGATACCATGTGAAAATTCTATCACTGCAACAACTAATTTATTTTACCTACTTATTTTCAATAAGTTATTTATGAAAACTCTTCAGTAAATATTAAAATAAATTCTGTTGTAGATACCACACCATAATACAGAAACAAATACATGCACAAGAATCAAACACATCAACACAGATATTTTTGGACAATTGTCCTCAGAAAAACCCAATGAAGGAAAACTGGTGCAGCAGAGGAGGATTTTATTATTAAACAACTTTTCTGAGTAAACTGGGTGCCAAACTGGCTAACCCGACTTAGATAAATTCTCCCGCACCTCTGCTAGGCTCAGCGTCAAACCAACTAGCCTCTACGCAGCTCCCAGACCCTCTGGTCAGCACTTTGCCTCTCTGCGTCAGCATCGGGCCTCACTGTGTCACCCACGCAGGCCCTCCAGTGATTGCGTAGTCCTGTTGCCTCTGCATCTCCTTGAGTGGCTTTGCTTCTGCCTTTCTAACCTCTGCTGGTCCTTTGGCACTGTCCCTACCTCTCAGCTCTGTACTCGCTACCTCTTGCTGCAATTCAGACCTCTAGTTCGAATTTCTCAGCAAACCTCACTCCAGAAATCGAACTGACTGGTCTCCCTTAGTGTATTTCTAATTGACGCTCAAGCCTTCTCTTATTTTTTTCTTGTTGATGAATCAACAACTGAGATTAAGTCCCTAATCAATGGCTAAGATTAAAAGAGACTTGATCTTCGTCTCTTAGAAGCTTCTCATCCTTATCTTTATTAATACCCATTAATATTTTTATTTTCCTAAGTTTAGACTTGGGACCTCATTAAAAATATTAATTATTTTAATAAGTTTTCATCCAGGTGGAATTTTCTGAAACCATTTCTAGGTCTTGGAGATCTCATGCTCTTTAGTCTCTCCACTAATTTTCATGGCTAGAGCACATCCGATGCTACCCCAAATCAACAGACACAACTGCATCTGGGCCCTAGATCAATTACCAAGTGTGTGGTGCAAGTGTTTAGCTGGCTAGGCAAGGTGGTCCAGGTGTATCATCATCATCAACTAGGTGGAACATGAGTGAGCAATGGATGGTACTGAAGGATCACATGGCATGGCTATCTGCTCTCTACTATAATGGAGGCCCATGGCTCTCAACGCACACTCTACCAATGCCAATATGACCCTCTACAGAGCTTGGACCCCGTATAGGGAGACCAAACCCCAAGCTGAAAACCCATATGCAATCTTGTATAAGATCCATTGGGTCTCCTCACCTTCTAGTACAAAAAATCATTAGTGTAATTGAATAAATGAGCTTACAAACCATGGAACCAAGTGGACACTTCATAGTGGCATGCCCTTCCATAATGGGCTTTAGAGTGTACAAATGTCTCCAACTTCAAGAGGGATGTTAACCAAGGACCCTATTAGTTGGCTTCAACCTCTAAGGGAGTGACAAGTCCACGGTACATCCATGAAGTTGCAGGTGTCATGTGATACGATGATGGAATGGAGCGGGGCATCAGGGGAAGGCTCCAAGACACATGCCATAGCACAAGGGTAGCTAAAATAAGGGAAGCCCACACTTGGGTGTATGAATGTAGGAGGGAGCAATCGTGGTACATTAGTTACCGTGACCTTTGTTTTCCCACCCTTCTTCATATGCCTTTTGGATTTTATTGATTTTTCTTTTAAAACTGCTCGGGGCTCCAGGGGATGAGAGCATGATGTGAACATGTTAAATTTGGCAACTAGGGCCAAACATCACTTTGGACAACACTTATGAGGCAGTTGATATTTTTCATGGATTCCTCTTTCGAAGAGGTGTCGGATTGATCTAAAGATCATCCCATTTTGACATGTACAAATGAAGTTATAAATTTATTTTGATTATGGACAAATTGTCAAGGTCGACCAACCATCAAATTAGCCTCATCCCTTTCAACGTTGCATATGAATACAAGGTGCCTCCTCATTTTGGCATCTCATCTCATTCATCTTGATTGGGTATGGATTTTTAGGCCTCTCTCTCCACATGTGCAAAAGGATGACTGCCTTTTCTAGCTGTCGTGATGACCAGATTTGGCAGAAATTTCAGGATGCCGAAATTTCAGGAGACTGAAATTTCAGGAGTCTGACTTTGACCAACGTTGACCCTATTTGACTTTGGTTTTGTGAGGGAGACTTTTGTTTGGGCAGGCCGTTGTTCTGGGAACAAAAATCGAGGCAATTTGACCCCTGCGTTGCCCAGCGTTGATTGCCCTAATTCAGGTTGCTGCATTGACTTTTGTTGACTAGATTTGACTGGTTATTTTAACACTGTTTTGGGCTGCATTATCTTGTTGTTGGAGGTTGAGTTGACCAAGGTTAACCAAGCTGTTTTGGAGGTCAATTTCAGCCCTGTTGACCAACGTTGACTTTCTGGTTAGGGCTTTATGTTTCTGCTGTTTTGATTGATTAGTTTGGGCAGGTGAATATTGTAAATTGTACTCTCTCTCTCTACTGAACTTTTGAAGAATTATAAGAAGAATTGATCAAGGGTTTCCCCACATTGGGGTTTGTCCTTGGCTGGTGTCATATCTTGTGCCCTCTTGTGTTGGTTTGTCTTCTACTGTTATTTTTTATGTTTTATCTGCATTTTACTATCATGTTGATGTGATTGTTATACTAGATATGATATTGGGCTAATAAAGAAAATTGAAGTAAAATTGCTCTAAGCATAAAACATACCATTGTTATCCTAAAATTAACATGGTATTAGAGCGGAGGTGAAGGCAAAGCCCAAGCAAGAGTGAAGAGTAATCACTAAGGAGCAATCACTAATCAAGAACAAGTCTCAATAGCCTACACATCCTACTTCAAGTCTGATGATAAGCTTCATGATAAGTCTAATTATCAAGCGTGGAATCTTGATTTGACTTTAGAAGAGCAAGATGTCATGGATTATGTGCTGGGAAAGATTCCAGAACCTCCTTCAAATGCACCAGTTGTTGCTATGACAAAGTACAAGAAGGGTGAAGTCGAAGACAAGAAGATCATCAGGGATTCTATTCATAAGCACTTAGTTGCTTACATCTTTGATTTGAATACATCAAAGGAGATATATGACAGGTTGGTTGGCATGTTCAAATCTAGCAACGCAAATCAAATTCTTTTCCTCAAGAACAAGCTGGATATAAAGAAGGGAAAAGGTGAGGATATTTAATCCTACTTCATGAAGATTACCGAGATAAAAAATTATCTTCTTTCGATTGGTGAAGCTATTGCTGGCAGGGAGCTCACTCTCATTGCCCTTGGAGGTCTTCCTCCTGAATGGCATGTGTTCAACACTACTATTCTCAATAACGACAGAATTCCAGGTTTTGAAGAATTGTTGACTAGATGTGTCAAGAAGAAACAAGGATGATGGAATTGGAGATGCCTTTGAATAGGAATAATCCTATCACATTCTTTCCTCATGGCAAGAGGAAGAGCAATGTAGCTTCAAAGAAGCAAAGTCAAGGAAGACCGGGATTCAAAAATGGAAGGAAGGGAAGATATTTCGTTTGCAACAAGTTTGGTCACTATGCCAGGGAGTGTCCAAATAGAAGGGGCACATCTCATGATAATGATCACAATCATTCCAGGGGCAACAACAACAATCAAAGGAGTGGCAGGTTCAACAACAAAGGGAAAAGGAATGCTTACACTACTCAACTTGGAAATGATCAAGCTTCTAAAAGAACAAGAAACTCTAGGTGTGATGAGTCTAATGTTGTAAATTCTAAGCAAAAGGAATTTTATCTTATATCTGCCCTCTCTACTGCCTCTGCTCCGGATACTTTGGGGAATTGGTTGATTTATAGTGGTGCCTCAAGGCACTTCACCCGAGACAAGGAAGCTCTCTCAAATCTGATAGAGAAGGATACAAATTTGGAAATTATCCTTGGAGACAATGCCACCGATCCCGTGAAGGGAGTTGGGAATGTTACCCTTCAATTGAATCAAGGTAACACGTTCATCTTCAAGAAGTACTATATATACCTGATCTAAAGAAGAATCTAGTGTCTATCTCGACGATGGAAGACAAAGGATTCAAGGTTGCATTCATCGATGGAAAGGTAAGTGTGTGGAAAAGAAATTTCAGAGAAGCATTCACTCTCGATTCAGGGTTGATAGTTTATATCAAGTTGGAGGAACTCCACTTGGAGCCATGTCTCGTGACACATCTCTTCAATCTGAATTATGAATTATGGCACTAGAGGTTTGCTCATCTTCACTATAAGGCTCTACCTGATGCAAGGAAGATGGTTACAAGTATGCCCAAATTCAAAATAGAGCATGAAGGTGTATGTCAAGGATGTGCCGAGGTAAAACATACAAGGGGACCATTCCCCTCAAGTGATAGCAAGACCACACACATTTTGCAATTGGTTCATTCTGATCTATTTGGTACGTTGCCTGTGACATCATTAGGAGGATATTTATATTATGCTCTTTGTGGATGACTTTTCGCAAAACTTGGATATATTTCTTGAAGAAGGATGAAATATTCCCATGGTTCTGTGCCTTCAAAGCCTTGGTGGAAAATCAAACAAGGAAGAAGATCAAGATATTGAGGATCGATAATGGAGCTGAGTATGAGTCAAATGAATTCAATGACTATTGCAAGGAAGCTGGCATTAAGAGGGAGACTACTACTACATATATTCTTGAGCAAAATGGTGTTGTTGAAAGGAAGAATTGTTCCATTATAGAAGCCACTCGTGCCATGCTTCATGATCAAGGACTTCCAAAGTTCCTATGGGGAGAAGTTGCCAACATTGCTATGTATCTTCAAAATCGATGCCCTCATCAAGCATTGGACTCCAAAACTCCTGAAGAAGTTTTCACCGGTAAGAAACTTAATGTTTCTCATTTTAGAATTTTTTGTATTCCTGTATACTTTCATTCGCCGAAAGAAAGGAGAAGTAAATTGGAGGCATCTGGGAAGAAAGGAACTTTTGTGGGCTACAGTGAAACTTCTAAGGCATATAGAATCTATGTGCCTCGTCAAAGAGAAGTAGAATTGAGTCATGATGTCACCTTCGATGAGGATGCTGCCCTAAGGAAGATTAGCAACCTTCCTATTCCAAGGAAGGACAAAGAGGCAGATGTAGGAAATCAGGGAGATTCACAGGATGAGCCGATGCCCGATGTTGAAGAATCGATTGACCCTCCTCCTCATGAGCCCTCCTCGTTTAAAAGGAGACCGTCATGGCTGAGGGAAATTCTCGAAGATTTCGAGAGACATGTTGCACCGAGGGGGACATTTCGTGAAAGCAAGAAGCCTAATAGGTACCAAGGGTAATAATTGCTATGAGCACCATTATTCAGTCCAAGCCCTGCTCATTTGAAGAAGCTGTGAAGCAACAAGTTTGGAGGGATGCTATGAACGAAGAGTACGAGTCGATTATGAAGAATGATGTCTAGGATGTGGTCCCTAGACCCCGGGACAAATTTGTTGTCACCTTTAAATGCCTCTATAAGATCAAGCACGGTGCTGATGGAAGTGCTGAGAAGTTCAAGGCCAGATTTGTTGCTTGAGGCTTCTCTCAAAAGGAAGGTGTAGATTATGATGAGATATTTGCACCCGTTGCTCGCTAAACCACCATGCTCGCTACACCACCATCCTTTCGATTATAGCCCTTGCTGCCTTGCAAGGATGGAATCTACACCAAATGAATGTCAAGACTGCCTTCTTGCATGGTTCACTTAAGGGGGAAGTCTATGTGGTGTTACTTGAGGGGTTTGAAGTTCAAGATCGTCAGACACATGTATGCAGGTTGAAGAAAGCCCTCTATGTGTTGAAGCAAGCACCCCAGGCTTGGTATGAGAGGATCGATAGTTATCTGATGAAGGTGGGATTTACAAGAAGTGAAGCTGATCTGAATCTTTACTTTAAGGTTGAGAATGATAGACCTCTCATCTTGGTACTCTATGTGGACGATCTCTTTCTAACATGTGCAAACCCTCTTATTCATCAGTGTAAGAGAGAGTTGGCTTCCGAATTTGATATGAAGGATCTAGGACTGATGCATTACTTCCTAGGGTTGGAGGTCTGGATAAAGCCAGAGGAGATTTTCCTTTCTCAAGGAAAATATGTTGTGAAGCTACTTGAAAGATTTGGGATGGTGGACTGCAAGTCTATGACTACTCCAATGGAACTTAACTTCAAGAAGTTCTGTAGAAGTGTTGTCGAGTCCGATTTGGGAAATCCTTCTGAGTATCATCAACTCATAGGGGCCTTGATGTTCTTGGTGAACTCCCGTCCGGACATATGTTTTGTAGTGAACATATTGAGTCAGTTTATGGCTGAGACTCATCATATATATTGGATTGCTGCCAAGAATCTCTTGAGATATCTCTGGGGCACAATCACTTATTGACTGAGATACACTGCTGGGAATGTGAGGCTCCATGGTTACTCTGATGTAGACTGGGCTGGCAATGTGGTGGATCGCAAAAACAGATCAGGATGTTGCTTCTCTATAGGTTTTGCTTCAATATCATGGATGAGTAGGAAACAGAAGTCGGTTGCTTTAAGCATCGCTTAAGCTGAATACCTTGCTGCTAGTTTGGCCTCCGGTGAAGCTGTATGGTTGTGGAAGCTCTTTAGTAAGCTATTTGGACATGTGCTAGATACCACCGTGATCTTCTGTGACAACCAGTGTGGGATTCGTCTTTCTGAGAATCTCGTGTTTCATGATCGCTCCAAGCATATTGATATCAGGGACCACTCTATCCAGGATATGGTACAACGGGGAGCGATAAGGCTCCATCATATGGGGACCGATGAGCAGGTCACCAATATTCTTGCGAAGCCCCTCGGGAAGGTCAAATTCTTAACCTTCCATGAACAACTTGGAGTCGTGGAGAGACCCTCTTATGAGGGTCTTGTATGAGATGGATAGTGCGATCTGGGAGCTCCGGGGGGCTTGGGGTACTTCTTGGAGCGATGAGCGACCATAGGGCAACTCACCCTCCCCTAGTGGTGTGTTATGTATAGGGTGAATGATTCACCTTCCCCTGTGATACCCCATGGTGGCATATGCATATGCTGAGTGGTCCACCCTCCCCTATGGCATATGAGCAGGATGAATGGTTCACCTTCTCTTGCCGACACATCCTACCCATGCAGTGTGGGACTCATGGGAAGTACCTCTCATCTTACCAATGAGTAGGGAAATGAGGATAGGGACCATAGTACTACCGATGGATGCATCGTGTGCTACCGTACTCCCTATGCTAGGATGTTGATATTGATCTGTGATCAATGGAAACTCAATATGGGTCCACTAAAAGTGGTATGACACACTCTTTGTTGTTGGAGACTGACTTTGGGTCAGTGGAGAATGGTATGATACATTCTCGATCATTTCTTCTTTCTTCACCGTTTCAGCAAAGCAGTGTAGTGACAGGGATGATACAGATTGTCAGATAGTTTGGCTGGTGATGTTCTCCCTAGTTGAGAGGGAGTGTAAAATTTGGCAACTAGGCCAAACATCACCTTGGACAACTCTTATGAGGAAACAAATATTTTTCTTGGATTCCTCTTTTCGAGAGGTGTAGGATTGATCTAAAGATCATCCCATCCTAACATGTACAAATGAAGTTATGAATTTATTTTGATTATGGACAAATTGTTAAGGTCGGCCAATCATCAAATTAGCCTCCTCCAACCTTCGACGTTGCATATAAATACAAGGTGCCTCCTCCTCATTTTGGCATCTCATCTCATTCATCTCTCTCTCTCTCATCTTGATTGGGTACGAAGACTGTCTTTTCTAGCTGCTGCATTGACTAGAGGAGACCCAAATTTCAGGAGGTTGACTTTGACCAATGTTGACCTTGTTTGACTTCGGTTTTGTGAGAGAGACTTCTGTTTGGGCAGGCTATTGTTTTGGGCACAAAAACTAAGGTAGTTTGACCTCTGCGTTGACGACACTAATTCAGGTTGCTACGTTGACTTTTGTTGACCAGATTTGATTGGTTATTTTCAGACTGTTTTGGTCTGCATTATCTTGTTGTTGGAGGTCGAGTTGACCAAGGTTGTCCGAGTTGTTTTGGAGATCAATTTAAACCCTATTGACCAATGTTGACTTTTTGGTTAGGGCTTTTATTTTTTCTATTTTGAGTCTTGATTGATCAGTTTGGGCAAGTGAATATTATAAATTGTACTCTCTCTCTCTGTTGAACTTTTGAAGAATTATAAGAAGAATTGATCAAGGGTTTCCCCACATTGAGGTTTGTCCCTGGCTAGTGACATATCTTGTGTCCTCTTGTGTTGGCTTGACTTCTGCTGTTATTGTTTATGTTCTATCTGCATTTTACTATCATGTTGATGTGATTGCTATACTGGATATGGTATTGAGCTAATAAAGAAAATTGAAGTAAAAATGCTCTAAGCATTGAACATATTAGAATAATGCTATTTTAATATTTTAATGCTCATTTATGTAAGATAAGATCGTCTATGATCTTATTAGCAGTTTCTTATTAGAAACTTGCTATTTCTATTCCTTAGTAGAAACCTGTTGTTTCTGTAAATACTCTTGTATTATTTATTGAGCTTCATTGCTCATTGTAAATCAATTCAATTGATTAATTGATTATGGTATCAGAGCTCTTTTCGAAATAAATTTTTTCATTATTTGAATTTTTTTTTGCTTCATTTCGAAATTGCTCGGGCGTCTCTGATTTCTCTCTCTCTACGTTTGGTCATCGAATTCCCTGATTTGATCCAAGGTTACTTGTCTCTCGAATTTGGGATTTTCACTCGTTGTGTGGGGTTATATGCCTCGAGCTCGTGGCCATTTTCTTTTTTCTTGGCTAGCATCACTGTCAAAGTTTTTTTTGTGTCTATCGTTGCGCTGGTTCGTCAGTATTGGCTTTTTTGGGGTTTCTGCTAGTTTTCCACAACGCTGGCCGAGTGGCCTTACCGCATGGAACTTACTGCTTGAGGCTTTCACTCTATGGCTTTAGGCAGTCCAACTTTCACTCCATGGAACTTCTTGTATGGACTTCAGCTGCTAGTGGAAGTAGACCTTACTCCAGGGAACTAAGGCGAAGACGGAAACTAGTCTCTGTAAGGCTTGAACTCTCCATGGAACTTACTCTCCAGACAAAGGCAAGTACAAAGAAAGTGTCAAGGCTAGTAAGAAGTAGTACCTCTTGCATGAAAAAAGACCGATCGAGCCTGTGTGTTTGTCCATTCTCTTACGTAAGAGATGAGAACAGGGAGTCATCACATCAGACTACCACAGTATTGGCCTGCAGAGCTTCTGCCATTGCCCAACACCATCTCTTTTGCAAATTAAAGAGCCACTGGAAGGGGACTAACGAGACAAGAAACTTCCCAGCACATCGGGAGTTCGAATCACGTGGCTAATTATAGATGCCCAGTATCCAATGCTAGACTTCATCTTCGCACGTTTCAAAGCCAAAGCTGCTACATTTAGTAGCCACTAGGTCTCCACTACAGTCCAGTTGTTATTTGCTAGACCGACTTATCGACGTCGTTTTTTTTCACTTGCGGGTTTCTTCGTCCGGTATGCAAAGGCGGTGAAGTCGGTTTCATTTTTTTGTTCCACACTTTTACGGGCCGCTGCTGTGAGTGTTATTTCAGCGGTCGATTCGGTATTTCCTGGTCCCGGTGTTAAGCACCGTAGTGCGAAAGGAACTGGCGAGAAATTACCAGGTTGCTGCATCGTTATTTGGCGTCAACCTCCTTCAGTGGTCTTAGGGCAGGGCTCTGACCCACCTATTATTCGCTGGGAGTGATATGCACCGTTCCACGATTGAATCGCTACATTAACCTGCTGCACGTGTTCCAAAGCTGTCCTGCGGTACGTGGCTCATTTTTTTCGACCAAGGTATTTTATTTTTTTCATTTGTCGAAATTTTTTTCCAATTACAGATTTGATGTGGGTTTTGTGATATCTCAACTGGGTAGTCGTCAGAATTTTCTAGGTGCATCGTTTTCCGTGCCTCGATTTTCGAGTTAGCGGATTTGAATTTTGTTTCCAACACCTGCCAGATTTTGTCTGAGTCAGCCGACATCTGCATTGAAATCCGTGCCAGACTCCTCCGTTGTTTTCTATGTTTTGGGAAACGTGCAGATGGCTTCGCTAACCAATCTGATGTTGGAAGGCAATCAACACTTTAATGGCAACAATTATAACATCTGGAAACAGAGAATGTTGACCATTTTTGAATATAGGTGTCTTGACCAGCTCGTTCTGGGAAAGAACTCAGTCCTGGTACACTTGGTACAGATCAAGATAAGTTTGATAATTGAAATTGAGAGGCTGTTATGCTTCTCAAACTCTCTGTGACTGATGATCAGTTACAGTAGATTCCTTCTGGCAAGACAACTGCCGAAATCTGGCAACATTTGAAGGAATTGCACGAGACATCTGACAAGAGCAGAGCTTTCTTTCTAAAGAATCAGTTGTTCTCCATCATGATGGACGAACATATGTCTTTACAGGAACATCTTAATAAGATTAAAGACATTCAAGATCAGCTTGAAGCCATTGGTCGGACCATGGAGGAAGAAGATATGGTAGTCATTACTTTGAAAAGTCTACCGAAACCTTATGAACACTTCATAGAAACACT
>APFE031258300.1:458-32899 GCA_000404065.3 Pinus taeda
TATGAATTGAGGGTCTGGCCCTATAGAACCTTCTTCTGACATTGTCTTCCGAGAATAGACTCTCCCAATTTTAGGATTAGTTTCCACCAACTCTCCTTCTCCTAATTTGAGCTTTGATATAGTGAGCATTCACAGCGAAACCAACACAAGCTTGTCTAACCTTACAGCCTAGAGCTCTGATACGACTTGATCTGATAATCACCATATGAGTGATCTTAGTTGAAGGTTTGTTAAACAAAAGGTATTACAGACTCATGTCTTGGTGTGTGTTCTGTGTTATTCAAGCAACAAATCGATCAGATTGCCAATACACAGACATTTAAATGGAAAGACAACAGAGAAATACAGTAAGCAACACAAAGACACAAACAATTTTTAATAAGGAGTTCACCCTATTCTCTAAGGCTACGTCTCCGGTCCAGCTTCAGTGGTGGCCTTGTTTTATTGTGTCTTACAACAGAGAAATTACAATACAGGGACTCAATATGAGTTCTCCTGAAGCAGATTTTGCTAGGTAGGGTGGTTCTTGGATTCCCCAAGCCACTCAAAGTTCAGAGACTCTTTTTCTTCCTACCAGCTTTGTGACCCTTGGTCTACAGCGGAAAGAGCCAACTGTGATGCTCAATCCAGACAGATTCCTCTATGGGAAGGCTTGAATCTTTAAGCTCTCTGGTGCTCGATGCTGCCTGTGGTCAGCTCGGCCCTCTGTCTCCTCTGCTTGGCTTTACTGTTCTCTGTGTTCAGTCCTCCTCTCAAGGTTCACTGTTCACTGTCTCTCTTGGTCGCTCAGACTCCTCTCAATCCTCTCTCTCTCATTCTTCTTCTTCTTCGATTGTCTTTGTTCATGGCTTTAACCATTCGATCCCTGTGCTTGTTCGGTTCCTCTCCCGCCTTCGTCAACTCTCCTTCTGCAGCTGCGCTTGGAGTTCCCTATTTGGAATCAGCATGAACACTCAGGAAGTGGCCATTTGTCTCCATCTAACTAGTGCCAGCATGCTTCATCGGTTCATCTCTTCGATTATGTTGTGGATACGTTCTTTCTCCACCGTGGCAGTCAAATGGATTCCAAATCCCTTTAAATCGCGGCTTAATTCCCTGTCGATTCCACTTCTTTCTATTAGAAGCAATCTCAGCCATCTGATCTGGGCTCCTCCATATCCAACATCATATGCACGCAGAGTGCAGTTGACTTGCTCGACCGATAGCACACGATCACGATGGTTTTTCTCTCACCTCCGCTAGCATGTGTTGATTGTTGAGTGGGATTTCTCCGCTCTCCTCCAAAATCTCTTACCATTCAAGGGTGCCTTGATCAATAACACCGATTTTTCAGAGCGCGGGTCCCGCCTTTGTCCTTTAGCGGTTTTTGTTTCTCCGCCCGCGGTTCTCCGGCTCCCAATGTGACCGAGTGCTTAAGGCTCCCCCATTTCGGCCCTATTTGCCTAGAGATGCGCGATTAGCACTAATCGCGCATCAAAATCGCCTCCTTTTCCTAATCCGGGGCTGCCAAGGGCTACTTTGACCTCCTACGCAGTCTCCATGGGCCTCGGTCAGAATGCTTTGACCGAGGTCCTCGTCGTTCCATGTCAGCTGCCATGGCCACTGGTTCAAGGCATTTTTTATCACTGTTTTGGAAATTTCAAGGATTTGTTCAACTCGATACAGTCATGGTTCTTGACTGTCTTTTGTGGATCCGATTCGGATCACTCGGGCTCCTCTGTCCAACTAGTCTGAAAGCATGCACATCATTTTCTTTAGCATGGTCGGACCAGAAACATACTTGTGCATGATGTATGCATTGATTGGAAAGTATGGGTTGGTGGCTATGTGCATCAACTCGTCAAAGTACGAGTCAAACTCTAGTCAGACCAGTGCCTTTATCTTCGCCTGGGTGAGAGTCCCAATAGATGGGATCACATGTGCACCCACCACAACATCCATACTCTTGAATACACGTGCATGGGAAGCTTGTAGGCTAGTCATGAGCTGTGGAAGCTCTTCATAGTTCTAGATCTGACTCTGGATGCGTGCCTTCAGCTCGACCGCTATGGGCTTAATCATCTTAGGCAAGTAAAGATGGCTTCCTTGTATCTCATCATCCATGTTTGCATGTAATCAACAACAACATGCACGTTTGACAAGATATGTGCTCTTCTAGCACATCATTGTTTCCATCTGTTGAGATGGACGACTGCCTTATGCATGATACCAAACTTGGAATAGAATGCCTGCATGACTGTGTCAAGGGAAAATAATTCATCCATTATTTTCTTATTCAATTTTTCTCAGGCAGATGTTGTGACTAGTTCTCATTTGTGCTTGGTCGTCTATAGCTCCTTCGCCATTCGCTCATTCTTAGCTATTAGAAAGCGAACACTCGAGCTAGTGGCTTCGACAAAAGATCTTGTAGCGTTAGCCAATGCAATTGGATGTTTGTGTAGGTCAAACACTATCACTCAATCCTCATACTGCACAAGAGATTTGTGATCTTTCATAGTCAAAACTCTACGAGATTGCACAACTCTATATTGAGACTCGTTGAATGAGATGTTGTGCATATCTCCTTCCCACTGATCTCCAAGGATCTCAGTCTCTCCTTGGTCACGTGGGACTTTCTTGTCTTCTGGATGCGGTGAAGCTGGTGGGTTGACCTCTTGGTGGCGAGGCATGAGGTCGGTGTCCTGCTCTAATTCCTACCACTCCATATCCATATCCATTTGTTCAAGTGATCACTCTATCTCCTGAGCGAAGTGTTGTTCGTACGATGGTTCATCGTGTTTTCCTAATGTCGGCTGTTCTGATTAGTCCACTACCTGTATGGGCATTGTTTCATCCGTCTACACAAAATATTCCCCCTATTGTACCTCTTCTTGCTACACATCCTTCTCCTATCTGGGCATCTCCTGTTCCTTCTGGGGTTTCTCCTTGAACTCATGCAACTCCTCAGTTTACTCCATTCTCTGTTTCTGTCTCTGCCTTTGCACATTTCTCTTATCGTGTTGTTTCCTCTTCACCTCTATAGCCATAGATTCTTTCTCCATAAGTGGATCTGCTCAAAACTTGCATATTTTCTCTTCCTCCATGTGATCGAGAGTCTTCCTCTTGCCCTTGTCACACACTGGTATGTTCACCTCTGCTGCTGCTGCTACTTTTGTTGCTTTCTGGGATACTGATTCACATTACTTTGCTAACCATTCCATAGCAAATTCATTCAGTTCATTGAGTCTGGAGGAGTTGTAATAATATCTCCATGGGTCCTCCTCCACCTAATGACATGCCCTGTGGATCCAGTTGAACTGTACTCTCATGCAATGATCTTTCACAAGACAATGCGGGTCATACAGATTGTAACTTCGAAGGTTGAATGGATACTTCTTCATCTGCTCTGTTTTGGCATCCACATGATTGAAACTCCAGATCTTGTATA
Source organism: Pinus taeda (assembly GCA_000404065.3). NCBI lineage: Eukaryota > Viridiplantae > Streptophyta > Pinopsida > Pinales > Pinaceae > Pinus > Pinus taeda. The sequence continues at coordinate 3,886 of APFE031258300.1, forward strand.
ACCCAATGCATAGCGGAAGAGCACGCCAAGGTGCCTTCTTCTTGTGGTGCAACTTAGTTGTCAATCCTACCAAGATGTGATATACAACTTCCTACATGACGCGTATGTCCAAGGCAAACTTTAGTAGAACATGTGGAGGCTTCTTCGTGCTGTTCATCCATATGAAGGTGCCGGACAGTTAGGCATACCAATCAACAATGTCTATCAGTGCCTCCATTGTTGCCATCAACATGCAGGGTTGATCTTGTTCGAATATCATCTTGTAAATTAGGGTGACAAAATGATTGGATAGTCTTGTGATAACTCCTCTAAAGCTGCATTCAGATGACATCTTACAATAAGTGTTCACAGTAGTCTCTGCTGGTGTCCATGCCCACTTCAAGCTAGCAAATTCTTGTCGAGCACAATTTTCATCCAAGATGTAGGCGAACATGTAGATCTCTTCTTGCATACCTTTGGGTGGCTATCGAGCCCTTGTTACATATTCCTTCAGCTGATGAGCTAACATGCCAGACCAATTACATGCTTTCCCCTCTCTCGCTATTTGGTCTAGCGAGATCACCCAACTCTGTGCGAAGTTTTCTGTGATTTTTTACCATACAGTCGACATGAAAATATGACCAAGTATTGATATGAATCTACGGTATCTTCGTCTTGTAGACTTGGTTGGGTGTCATCCTAAATTTAGCCAGCTCCTTCACCTAGTTCTTCAAAATGTCTCTGGAATTAGCATTACTACTACGTAAGTTGAAGGAAGTCTCCATGATGGTCACAAGCTTTGACATATGATACATCTCATCATAATCCTATGCCCTAAAGGTAGAAATATCCATCCCGCTGACACTGCTCAATGTCATCGTCTCAGGATCAATGTGCAAGATGATCCAATGTCTCATGTCCATGCATGGGAACATGAGGTATCTACATGCAATCCAATACAAGCTGGACTTATGGATGTTCACATACACCTGGCGATCTTCAAGGTCTTCCCCAAATGTGCTTGCAAATGCATCATTGAATTCTTGCCATTTCAACTTGATGTCCTTATCTAGAATCAGCTTGGTATCTTCATAGAATGGTAGACTTACGGACATTCGCTCAACTGCTGCTCTAGTTGCACTTCCGTTAGTGTCCTTTGATCCTGCTCTCTTGGAGGCCATTGATCCTAAACTGAAAAGAAGTAGAGGAACACCTACTATATCTAGAGACAAATATACATGCATGGAAAGAAATCTATTAGCGAAAACCAAAGAAAACTTGGGGGAAAGACATGCAACATACCTAGGGATTGATAGGCAAGGTTTGTGCAATTTATTCTAGGAGGTTCGTTGACTAGCTTCCAGAACTGCACAAAAGGAAGTTTGGGTTATCTGGGGAGGCTGAATAACTACTGGAATTGCACAATGCACAATCCAAGCTAGCTGACTGGCTACTGGAATTGCGCAATGCGCAATTTATCTAGCAACGGTTGTAGGCTCAGTGACTGCATTGCGCGATTTTCTGGGCTAGCAGTCAATGTCCCTCAGGATTGCACAAAGCAATATTGGAGGATAGCTCTTGGGAAGAAATGCACATTTCTTGAGAGGAAGATAGAGCCTTCCTTCTTAGGATTGTGCAATTTTGTCTTGGTGAGGTAGAGTCCAGGCCAAGGCTACCTAGGCCCGTTGATGGGCAACTAAAAGAAAATGTGATGGTGAATGCATGGTGATACTGAGTGTAAGAAGAAACAAATGATTGTGCATGCGAATAGTGAATGAACGATTCATAAAACAAAATCATGCATGTGGGCGAAGTAGGTTTCCGAATCGGTGACCGTTCGTGCAAAACAGTTTCATGCATGTGACAGCAGTGAGGTGTTAACAAAAACTAAAACGATGTTATTGCAAGCTATTATGCATGCAAACAATAGCAATCATTTAAATAAATCAAGAAAATAACACTCGCATAAGCGAAAACACAAAAAGTGACAGAAATGTTGAAAAAGACAAGTTGAAACTACTTACCTGTGAATAGCTAAGTTGCATGTGTCGAAGAGTCCTAGATGTGCTATGGGATGTCAGAGCTCCAAGATCGATGCGAATAAATGAGCTCTGAAGCATCTAATAAATAAGTTTTAAGCTCATGTGGTGCATGCCTGAATTCTAGGAAAGAGCAACAATTGGAGGAAAGATTCTAAAATGATCTTTGCATGTAACCTCCATTTGCTAAAACTAGCTCCCTAAAATCTAGGGATGCTTTTTGCATGTTGCTTTTTCTATTCCAGGAAAAAGTATCCCATGCATTCAAGTCAAGTTTCCTTGGTCCACATGAGCACATGAATTGAGTTTAATGAGTAACGATAACAACAGTGAGATTTTAGGTTTAGATTAAAATTGTAATTCTTAAAAATAGAGGATTTGATTGTAAGATTTATTTCAAGAAAGAGTGATTTATGATTTTGAGCAAGAGAGAATATATTTTCAACTCATTTTGGATTTTCATGTAAGAGTGTGTAAGTATGATAAATTATTTGATTCCTTTAGAGAATTAATTTTCTTTCAAAGCATAATTCAAACATATAACAAAGAGAGAGTGTGTGTGTTTTAATGAGTTAACTTTCATTTTACAAGTGTGAGATTGATTTATAATTCTGAGGTGTTCATAAGTTCTCTAGATTTCATAATTAGATATAACCTTTATAAGAGTGAAATTAATTTTCATATGTGTGGGATTGATTTACTTTTATGCAGAATTGTCCAAATTTCTTTTGAAGCAGTTGATAAAAGAGTGTGATCATTTTATTTTCTAGGAGAAACTACTCTACTCATTCCAATAATTTAATTTAGAATCTATATTTCGATAACTCGGTTTAATTTATATGTGTGAATGATCAAGGAATTCTATCACATACAGTGCACCTACACTTCATCAGCTTACTAGCTCTAGTCGATAACTTATGCAAGTAATTTAAAGTTAATTAAATTACCAAACAATAGGAGACACAAGATATACTAGAGCAAACATAATTTTATTATTGAATGCAATAGTGAGGACTCCAATCCTCAAATACAAATTTCGGAACCAACATGGTCTCAATGAGGAAACCAATCCTCTTAGGCTCCAACCTAAAAAAACTCTTCAAATATACTTCAATGCTTTCTTCAAATTATCTCCAAAGGCTACTCCAAGGATAGCTTCCAAGGATGACTTCAAGACTTCTTCTTAATTAAGTTCAAAAACAACCCAAGGATTCTTAAAGACCTGGTCCAAAATTAAACTCTTCAAATATTCTTCAAGGAATTTTCAAAATTTTCTCCAAGGTTTGTTTGAAAACTCTTTAGATATTATTCCAGGATCTGGTCCAAATTCTACTTCAAAAGGTATCTATAAATATGCTCAAGAAGGTCTCCAAGTATGCTATCAAAGTCAATTTTGGTCTAAGCCTACTCTAATAAGATTTGGGACTACTCTAAAAGTCTTAAAGAATGTGCACAATGGACTACTCCAAAAGTGCTACAAGGTCTGCTTCAAGAGGATTCTAAATTTTTCACTAAAGTCTCCAAGGTCTCCTTAGGAGGTCTCCAAAATTTGCTTCAATATTGGTCTTAGATTTAGCTCAATAGTCACCATAGGTCGATTTCTGTCACAGGGAAAATTTATTATCACCAGTCGAGTTCTATCATAAGTTTGTGGTCTATCTCATGCTCAAAGTTCACTTTGAAACTTTATCTTCATAAGGCTAAATATTGTTCTTAGAGGAGGGTTGAGTTATAGACCTGTGACTGTCCACAGGAGGCCAAAATGTAGGTCTAACTTATGCCTCATATGTCCCCTAGATACAGGGTTGATACTTCCTCACAATTCCTATTATAGGGCATGAATTTTCTCGTACTGTAGGGCTGAATTATGTACTTACCTCAGGACTGAATCCACAAGATCAAAGTTTGCTTAGAGAGCCAAATTTTGAGCCACAAGAGGGCTAAAAAATCTGCTACAAAGAGGTTTAATTCTCCGTAAGATATGGCTTAAATTTCGACCAATAAATCCTCCAATAACCTTTAGTCAAAACATAATTAATCTTCAAGAGCAACCTCCTTCGATTCTACTCAAGGTTCATGAGATATGAACGCTATTCATCAAAGCCTTAGTTCTCTTATTATTTTTCTTTGTTTTATTTCTCAGATAATCCACAAAAAAAATATTCCACAAATATTTCCGTGACTATGTAATATATTGTGGTTGAACAAGGCTAATATGAGGTTGACTTGACCATTTGAAAATACATGACTATAAAAGAGCCAACCTAAAATAAATATATGTCTAACTAGGTGTTGACTTGAGGTTAATTAATTTTCATAACTAAGTTCGATATGGATCAGGGTACCATCAAAGAAATTTCATCTTAAATATTGAAAGAATATCACATACAATCTCTTAATTAAACAATGGTTTTCACTTCCCAAATAATCATTTTCGGAAGTAGTATTTTATAGCATATGATCATTGCTTAGAATGACTTGGATTTTTATTGTTGCCTAAGATATTTATATTATTCAAATACTCATGCGTTCAACATATGAGATTAAACCAAGACTTACAAATGCATCAATCAAAGCATGGATTTTCCTTTGTTATTCAGAAAATTTGATAACCCTCTATCTCAATAGCTCAATATTTGTAGGTAAACCATCATCCAATAAGATGGACTTACTCTTCATGATATCGAAAATTTGTGTATATAATTTCCATCAACTTTCTCAAAGAAATTCAATAAATACCACACTCATGTCAAAGGTAATGGTATCTTTTTCCAAGGTATAGAGAAGACTAAATAGTGTGTATAGCCATGCAATCCACTTATCAACGTTGAACCCCACTTTGGCTCTACTATCATTGAGAAAAAATCCTCATAGCCATTGCTTTACCATCAATGGCAACATCTCAACAATGAAGTCCTAATTCCCATCCTATTTTCCACTTGAAGGATCATGACATTAATTGTAGGCCCAAAATCCATCATGCAATTATGAAGGATCTAGTCGTTCACAACCAATGATACTAAAAAAGGCTCATTTAAGGCATTATTTCTAGGTCTATTGAACATTATAAATGTCATAAAAATAAGGGGTTCCTCACTTTATTTGAAATTAAGAGTTTTATCTCTTGCCATTTCCTAGACCTTTGGTTCTTTGAAACATAAATCATTTTCAATATGAATTCCAAATCTAGGGAACTTGACAATTTTTGTCTAAGGAATAAGAACTTTGACAGTGTTGGACCAACTAGAAGTGTTCATATCTGGATCTCCATAGTTCAAGCACTTTGGGTGACCAATTGATCTGTTGGAGGAAGAGGATGTGTTATTAGATGGTTGACTAAAAGAGGATGCTTCTTTAACTTTTCATTGATAGGTATTTCCTTTAAACTGGTCAACATACATTTTTCTAACCTCATCTTGGGAAGGAATCCTTCCAAATGACCTAGTGGCTCTATTGACTTCAACTTCATTGTCGCCAATTTCTAGTTCCCAAAACAAACCACCAATCCCAAAAAGAAGGATAAAGTGCAAGTGTTTGGAAAACTAGGAAACTTGGTTCTATTTGCATTATATGCCTCTACAAAGGCTTTATAAGTGAGCTTTGAACAGAAGGAATCACACCCTATATAAATAAGAATTGAACTATTCTAAAGTGATTTTATAATCTACAGGGTTTGGAGGCATAGGACCTTGATAATGACGGTTTACCGTTGATTTAGGAGTGAAGTTGTTTTTAGGGGGGATCTATTGCTGACCTCTCTCTAATTGGATGACTTTGTTTTGTAATGCTTGCTATCCTTGCATTAATTCATTCATGGTTAAATGGAAGTCTTTAAATTCATTATCCAACTGGAATATTGAGTCATATAAATTAGAAGTTGAAGATTTGTCTTTTGTTTCAAATGTCTTAATTTGGAATTTTCATCTTTATTCAAATGGCGTCATTGAGTATAATTTTCTAGATAATTCCATACTATCATCTACAACATTGGCATTAGATTTAACTTTAATTTTTGGTTGTGAAAGATGAAGAAAGAATGTATAATTTCTTTTATGATAATTAAGTTAATATGTAAGGATAAATTTCTTAGGTGGCGTATTATCTTGAGGGACCTCTTGGACCACTCTATCAAACCTAAAATTAAATTTATCTAATATTTCATTATCTTTTCTTTTAGTTTCAATCAATGAATTTAATAAAAAAGTAATGTCTTTATTTTGTGATCATATTTAAAATAAATAAAAAAACATTTTCAATTGATCAAAGTCACTAATGGTATTATCAAGACGACTACCAAACCATCTAGATGCATCACCACTTAATGCAAAAAATAACATCTCATTACTACATATACATTCTCTACATTCATTCCATACATTATCCTAGTAAATAATTCCCAAATTTCTTGTGCAATTTGTGCTTAATCTCCCTTAAATGAAGGTAATTTGTCTCAGGAATCACGGAGAGCACGAGGTTGACTAGTTATTTGTGAAAAATCAAGGACTTTGTAAAGATAAATTAACCATGGAAATGCCATTATATTACTATGAGATGTGTTTTTGACTTGTTGTACTTGGAACTGAAGATTCCTGATATTAAAAAAATTCTTTAAGTGCAAGTAATGTAAATTTATATCCAAGTAAATTATGTTCCCAACTCTTAACTTTAATTTTCCTATGTTGATAAAATAAATTATGTTTGGAAACAAAGACTAAATCACCTTGGTAAAAATATTTTGTTGTGTGCATTTTGTTTTCGTTGGGCCCTATTGATGTTCTCTCAATTGGAGTCACCAACTAAGATCCTACAGATTAGTCCTTCAAACAAATATTCTCATGAAAAAAAACATGAATTAAAATTTTCTATAGTGGAGTGAAGTCATATATGACCACGTAGATTGAACTTGTCCTTTGAAATGGCATTGGAAAATGTTATCGATCAAATCAACAATGTTGCTAAAGTCTTGACAACATACTGGATGGGCACACAAAAAGGAAAAACACCCTATCACCTTGACCAAAGACCCCACTATTTAGGCCCAACAACCCATAAATATCCAAGGGAGGAGTCCCTAAATTTACCCCAAAAAATTTTGGTACAAGACCATTTCCTTATATGGAGTCACTTAAGTTGGAGGTGTTCACTTATACCTACTTATTTCCATAAAAATAGCAATGTAGTAACAAAAATATAAATAAGAAATATTAGTAGCAAAAACTCACTAAAAATATGGCATGCAACATATGGATTTTAGTCTACACTAAAAATACTAACTAGAAATATAAGTATACTTTAGTTTTGTTCATTGGTTAAAGAGTTATGGGTCAACAAATCTTGTTTTCCTTTGTAGGAAATTATAGGTTTTGCATAAAATGTAGAGATAACAACTTGATTTTGTTGTTCTAGCTAACCTATAGATGCCTTGAAAACTCTAGATGGTTAGTCTACTAATGGAAAATATATAAGCGCAAATATAAAAGCTTTTGGAGCCTCCCCTCAACCCAACTATGGCTAAAAAATTAATTTCCAATAAGTTGAAATTACTTTTCAAATTTATGGGTGAGATTTATGTGTGTTTACATACCCAGAAATTACTAGATTTGGGTTTGACAATTAATTATGGATGGAGCTTAATGAAGTTACTCTAAATACTAAAAATAACACTTCATAAATAATCCATAGTAAATGGAAAGGTTCTTGGTTGGTTTTACTTGGAGGGTTGTAAACCTTGTTGTATTTTATAGATACAATTTAATACATACTTGAAAAGACATAGATATATAATTCCAATGACTAGATACAAGTGTAAAAATAACATACAATGAAATGTATATCCTATTTTGGTCTGATCTATTAATTAAATCAAAATTTCCCTATTTTTTAACTTTCTAAAAAGATGAAAACATGAAATCCATCAAGTCGATATCTTTATCTAACTGCATAAATGTAAAATATTTTTTTGGATTTTTTAGAACAGGTGGTTGTTATGATATACCAATGCCCTTTTAAGTCTAAAATTTTTATTGAAATTCATGTCAATACCCCTCTAAATTCAATATTAATGGCTTGTTTTAAGGGAATGAGTTCGGTCTAAAATGGAAATCACTCTCACTGTTGCTCAACCCTCTTGGTGACATTTGAACCTTCCTAGGAGTGACCTATCCTTGAAGTGGTTTCTCCAACCTTCGATCTTTGTGTGCAATAGAATATGAAATCTTGAAGGAAAAGTGAAGCTCCCTCAAAAGATAGTTCAAGTGTTTGGATTGAGCTACCTGTAAAACCATGAAAAATCAAGTCACCTTGTCCCCTAATTAATTCTTTCCATGTGACTAGGAAGCACCTCAATGGAAAAAATTGTTAGTCTTGGAATAGTTTTATTAATCACATAAATAAGCTATAATAATTATGCATGAATCACATATCAAGAAGAAGAATAAAAACTAGAACTAGTCCACCAATGTAAAAAATAATTTATAGTGTGGTTTGTGAAATATGAGCTTTTTATTTTGATATCACTTTTCTTAATTGAAAACAATGGATTTTATAATGAGAAGAGCCTAGAATTTATAGAAAAATATCTAATTGCTAATAAACAACTAGTAAAACTCTCCATAATAAAATATTTCTAGTCATTCACAAATTGGAGACTAACTATTTTTTTAATTCTTGAAATATTACAAAAATGATTTAATATTTCCCAAGGGGGTTGAATTAACTTAGATTCCACAAGTAGGCCCACATATTCCCTTTGCAAGTGATTTTTGTTGGTCAAGGTTAAAGATAGTGGCTTTGATACTACAAGATCCCCCTTCCTTTGTCCTTTACCCAACTTGACTTCTTTAGAAGGTGGTATGACTTTCTTTTGTACCTTAACTTGGTCCTTTTGAAGAATAATTTAGTTTTAATGGATATCTAATTGGTCCATCATGTAGCTTCCCAACCATATTAACTTTAATGGCTAGTTGAGTCAGCTACAATGGATATTTTGGCCTCCAACGACTGGCTCAACTTGACTTCTCTTTGACTTTTCCTTTAGTAATTCAAATTGGCCACCTTGATTTTGGATCTCCAACATCCTTTCTAACTTGGCAGTTTTGGAACCTAGTTTTTGCTCTGTATGTCCTGATCTATATTAGGTATGTCTTTAATTTTTTACATCATCATGGCAATTTCCACATCATTACTCTATATACCACATCATTAAACTTATGGGCTATATATTTAATTTCGTAGATGATGTCTACAAACTGACACAAATATTTTTTCTCTCTTCATGCTAACCACTTTTGACATAATACATGTTTGATTCTACACAACACTCTACCTAAAATTACCTTGGAATTTTTTCCTAATATTTTGATTATATTCGAACAAATTTTAACTAGTCATTGGATGATTAGATCTAAAAATTCCACGTGGCATGAAATCCTCTAATCATGCTCTACAATTTGAGACTAGGTTGACTTTTTGGCCATCGAGACCACTTTGTGTCGGGAACCTTGGACTTCCTCAGGAAATGTGAATGTTTTCTAAAGATACTCATATACTCTAAGAGTTTTCATAACAAATACTAGACCAAGGGAAATGTACAATACAAACTCAATAGACTCTGAGCATGTGGAATGACATAGGTGCACCTAGACAAGGGGTAGACTAGATCATACACAAGTGATCACCCCTACAAATGAAGGCCACCATAAAACCATGAGTCCATAGGAGAGTTTTCTTAAAGCCATCCAATTTGGTTTGGGTGAAAGAGACCTTAAGTGGAACTTCAAGGGATAGGACATGATTTGACCAATCAACTAATTATAGACTAAATGAGAAAGACATGGGTCTAGCATTCTGTTGTAGCTGCTACAACAACCCCTCCAAAAATATGGGAACTCTAAAATTTATTAAGCCCCTATATTGTGCGGAGCCACTAATGCCACTAGGATCTGCTCAAAGAGTTCATCAACCTCAAAGAACCCTGGTAAAATATAAGTTTTCAACTAAGTAAATCTAAGTCTCTAGTTCCTGCCTAATTTGGTTAGTCACTAGGTCAGAATGCGACTAAATCTAAACCATGCGACCATTGTGACTTATACGACCAATGCGACTCAATAGTCGCACAATTCATGGAGTTGCATCTTCCACTCTCAAGCATAGATGCAACCATGCGACCATTGCAACCTCATGACAACATCGGTTGCAAAGTAACAAAATTTGCATGGTTGCACATTCCTGCCTCACTCATATTTGTGACTATGCAACCTTTGTGACTTCACGACTATCTGGTCGCAAGGTTGCATCGGTCGCAAAGTCACATGTAAGACCCTTGAGGCCTCGCATGTGCGACAAAAGTTATATAAAGGAGGGTCACCCAGCTTCATTATAATTGCTCTGTTGGTTGCACAGAGAGCGAGGAAGGTCTGCGACTTGGGCACACACGTTTTCTCCAGGTAAGTGATCATTCACCTTCCTAGTAATCATGATTTTCTCCCAGGTATCTATGTCTATAGCCACCAACCTTCTACATCCCCTTCCCCTAGGGTTTTAGCCTATTTTACTTATTTTTTCACCTCATTATCCAGAAAAAAATTCCCTAGCCACTTCCACTCTTCCCAGACCCAAAGCTCGGCCTTTTCTCAACCCTAACCTTCCTGGTTTTCACTAGTAAACCGAAACCTAATTGTCGGAAAGAATCCTAGACCTCTTGAAGCCACAATGTTTTTTCTCCATCCTCTTAAAACCTAAATCGAACGTCCTAAGGCTGTGATATCTCTTTTCCTACAACCCCGTGACCACATTGGCTTGCGACTTGTGACCATTTAGGCCTCGTCTACCCAACCTGCGAATTTGTTAATCTGCAACCTATACATCCAGTCACTTAGTTGCACCTCTATCCTTGTGACCTTGTGACCTACCTCCCTTGCGACTATCCTACCATCTCTTGAAGCTATTTTCATTTTTTGCAATTTTATTGATTTTCATGTCATCTCTCTCATCATGGAACTCTCTGTTTGACATGCTAGGTGATGTGGACCTGGAGTGCATATCCATCTCTTCCTTCAAGGATGAAATGGCTCCCCCAACCACCAAGTCGGCTCACAGAGGTTCAGGAAGTGGATCATGGGAATCCGACCAAGACAAGGAGCCACCTATATTTGGGGACACAACTTGCAACATCAGTAAAACCAGGAGGCTTTTCTGTTACAACATCTACGAGGAGTTTTCAGAATCAGACATTCCAAAGATCCAGGAGGGTTTTTCAGTGTACATAAATTTCAAAAGGTCAAGGCTACACAAGGTAGCGACACATCCGTCGGTCTTCCCATGCACAAAAACCATTGAATGGATCTTGCAATGTATAGATACAAATTCATGGATAATCATGGACCATGCTAGGGCACCCATAGCTACTATCTCTCGTGCAAATATCCACGCTTACTACAGACTCTCAAAGAAATAGGAGGCTTTTAATACCAGGTGGCTTGCCTAGTTTGTGACCCCAGTGAAGGAAATTCTAAGGGAATGGTGGAAAGACCCATAAAAGTTATGGTTTAGAACAGATCAAGTATACAAGATAGAGAGATTGTGCAAGGTATATCAGTTAATTGCTGCAATGTTGTGCTGATTATATGGCAAGACAGACTACAACGTTTTTTATGGCACTTGGGTTCCCTTATGTTTGAAGTTTCCACCCGAGGAACCATTTTTAACTGGGAAAGCATCCTCTCATCATCCTTGAGAATGAAAATAGTTGTGGCCAAGCTTCCACAACCAGAACAACCTCCAAAATTTTATATGTCTTCATACCTCCTCGATGTTGTCTGCTCGAGATCCTACTTCGAGAACTGGAGCTACAACTGGGACTCATCAACAACCAACCCTGTGCACTGTCATTACAAAGTTTTCTGGGACATGGATTACAAAGGCATCCTAGATATAATGTCTAAAACTTTCATCATCCTATTTTACCAACTACTATTTGGGGACGAACCACCATGCATGTCCAAGAGGGCTATGAAGGCTGTGGTCAAGGTGGTGCAATGGTTCCTCATTGAAGAAGGAACATTCATCAGAGTGTTTTGTACCCCAAAGGACCCTCATGCCCTACCCAAGTTCATCATAGACAAGACACTCGTGTGAGAGGTTTGCTACCAAATGATGTAGGGTTTTTCAAGGATATTGAGCAAAGGAAGAAAGAAACCATGACCTACCTCTCCTCTCACCATCAGAGCATATGTGGTGGAAAATTTCAAAGAGGTAGAGGCATAGGCCAAGGCATTGAAGGGAAGTAACTTTGTGACCCTCAACTACTAATCATATGATCCTGAGAAAGTTGTGGTTGCCCACTACAAAAGGGAAAAATTCAGCTGGTCTTATTCTCATACCAAAAAGGATCTTGAAGATGGGATTAAAAATTGATATAATGTTAAAAGGGAACTTAGCCCAAGCGAGTAGCGGGTCACAGAAGATGAGCTCCTCGATGATTCTAAGGAAGCGGTGAGCCTCAAGGAAAGGGCTTCCACCACAAAGAAAAAGCAGCATGAGGTGCCAAAAGGCACTGAGGAATTGGACAAGTGAAAAGGAAAAGAGGTAGAAGACTCCTTGACTGACCATGAAGAGAAAGATACTATGCTGGAACAAAGGAATGCCAACTTGGTGAGGAGAAAGCGAGAACTGAAAAGGCAAAGGGAGCTAGAGAAAAAACAACCTAAATATTCCAGCAACCAAGACCAGGGTGAGAAGAGGAGATGGTCGGAAGAGAAAGAAAAGGATAAAAAAACTGCAAGAAAAACAATAAGAATAAGAAAGAAGAAAGAAGGAAGAAGAACAAAGAGAGAAGGAAGAGGCAGAAAAGAGAAAACAAGAAGAAGAAAGAAAAGTGTAGGAAGAGGCAGAGAAGAAAATATAGGAGGAAGAGGCAGAGAAGAGAAGGCAGGAGGAGAACAGGAGGTTAGAATAAGAGCTGAAATATATGGAAGATGAGCTAGAGAGGCAACAAACACTGGTAGAGGAAGAGAAAAGACGATAGGAAGAGGAGCTAAGGAGGAACAAGGAGAAGGAAGATAGGGAAATTTAATAAGGAGAGACTAGCAAAAGAATTGACCTTGGCATAGGACAAAGTGAACTTCCCCCATTAGACGTGCCTCCTACCACTTCCCTCACTTGCAGACACCTTCCCCTTCAAGAACTAGGTATGTCGGAGGAACAAGATGAGTTGGTCCTAGATCTCACAAGGCTCACTTTAGATGAAATAAACCTCAAGATTGTACAAGAAAGGAAAAAATATTGCACCAGTAATCCAATCGAGCCTTTATCAGTAACCATGGCCAAGGATATTGTGCCGAAAATTACAGCCAACCTGCAAATGATTGCCTTGGTTGGAATAGCTTTCATTGCCACTACAGAACATAATTTGTCCTAGATGAGAAAACATATTGCTGATCTTCAGAACAGGATTTATGCATCCGAACAAAGGGTTGCCATGGCGGAATAGGAGAAAAGGAAAGTGGAGGAAGAGAACGCGACACTCTAGTTGGTGCACACAAGTGCAACATAATTCCAAGCAACAATCGAAGTAGTAACATAGACCCTTGGGGAGGCCATGGTAGTAGTCTAGAAGAGATGTCCAAATTGCATCACATAGTGGCCCCAATCGTGACAATCCAAGCCGAGGCAAAGGAAAGAGTTGCAATGCTTAAGGAGGCTATGACTACTTTGGATAAGATACATGAATGGTTCATCAAGTACCAAGGAGCACCAGTAGTGGTCCCTAAGAAGGATTGGATCACCATGCAGAATACGAAGGTTCAACTCCACATCAAAATTCAATCTAAAGACAAATTTACCAAAGATGTGGAAAGGGTACTAGCATCCTATAGGCATCTGTTCAGTGCTTTGGAATCCATGATCCAACTTCATGGGGTTCCCTCTATAGGGGAAGTAGGATAGGAGAGGAAGTAGGATGAGATTCCCAAGGAGGTACAGGGATTCGTAGAGACATATAAACAAGCATCTCGTACCGAAGACATGCCAATCACCAGAGAAAATATCATGTATTATGTGGTATAACCAGTGAGGATCTACACCAAACTGGTAACCTTTAACAATCCGGTGCATGCCAAAAATACCACCCTCATCCTAGATGCACTCGAGTGCCAGCATTGACATGATGAAGATCAGCTGCAAATCACTCACATTGTAGCAAAATATAACCTATGGCGCACATATTTGAAGGAACAACTCGGGCTTGACATCTCGGAACTTGCCATTATTGAATTAGTGAATTAGATTGATAGCTATTTTTTGTGACGTATCTTCTATAGTAACATAGAACATTTTGTGAATATGAAAGGTCACGTAGAAGACCAGAAGTCATTTTGTGAATTTGACAGGCCAAGTGAAATACCAAAATTCGTTAGGTAGATGAAAAGTCATGAGGAAGTTCAAGAGTCAAGGGTAGGCCAAGAGTCACTCTCACCCTATAAATATACCATCATGCCTCATTTGTAAAGACCTTTTGCTGAGGACTCTTTTGGAGATATATACATTGCTTAAGATTTATGGAAGGAGTGATTGTACGTTTCCACTATTGGATTCTTCAGATATTTTATGTTCTAATGCCATGAGTATTTTCTTCACTTGATGGATTGGATGTTCCTGAAAGCTATTTGATGTGTGGTTTCCTCATATGTTGTCTCATACTCCAAACTTTGTGTTTCTTTGTATGAATGGTATTTGATTCACTAACTCTATGCTTATGTCAGTGAACTACTTCTTTGGTATTGGTATAATATGTTTTCACTGCACCTTTGTTTTTTCTCAACTCATGTTTGATCGTTGTGAACTAATTTACAATTATTAAGAATTTTATCTTGGAAAACATGAGTCTTACTTGAAGCCTGCTAATAGTAACTTTACATAAGATTTATTTTTTTTATAGTCTAGCTATTCATGGTTTAGGTGGCATAAGATATTTGTCAATTATTTCCTTATATTTATTGAGATACATGCTTTCAATTGAGTTCATATTTCACCTTTGTCCGAAGCAGGTTTAACACAACTGAACGACAACCAGGCCTACATACCAGAAGGGATCCCTATAGCAAATGGTGTAGGATCTAGTTGGGAACCTACACCAAGGAGGTCCTCCTTGCTGTTGGTGGAAAATTCCAACCCGTCAACAGATTTGGCGCTAGAAGGAGGGCCATGGCAAGTACTAATCCACATCCTCACACCAAAATTTCCCATCAAGGTAGTAACTAACCTCGTCCTCCTATGCCCCCTAAAATACCATATGATCCCCCTAACAGGCCAACCTTCATGAGGCCACATCAAGAAGAATCCAAACTTCCCCCTCTTGAAGATTCTCCTAGAGGAGAGGAACTTCTGATGTTCGAAGTCACCAATGAGCTCCTTAGGGCTATGCACCCTATTACTCGACTGCTCACCATGGGTCTGAAATTCATTCCTACCACTAACTCCCTATCCAATATGTGCACCTCCACACTTCACCACATGCATCAAGGAACCCTTGTTAACTCTATATCATAGGTAATCAGCCTAGTGCTAGATGACTATGTGGATGTTGTTGTGAGAATATCTATTGAAGGGTTGGAAAGGAAACTCGAATATGAGGGAGGTGACCCTAGGAATACCTTCACCAGTGAAAGTAACTGGTCACACCGGGAGGATCCATAGGGAAGTAATCAACGTCTCACTGAAGAGACCCCATTTAACAATCAACCTCTCACAAGGGGCACTTAAGGGATCATGGGACAGGAAACCATGGATTACCTTAGAGACCATATAAAATTCTAAAACAATTAACATATCCTGAGAAACTTGAGGAATAATAGGACTCTGAGAAACACTAGAGATATAGGACACCTCAGAGTACCTCGAGGAGAAGGTAGGTGACACCCTCGCACCAGCGGGAGATCAGGTACAGATAGTGAGTCAGAGGGAAATGATTGTCACCTCCTCTTCAACCCTAGAGGCAATCTCCACCAACAACTGCTGGCCTGGATGGATAAATATCCATTAAACCTTAGAGGCCTACTTCATGAAATGCCTTGCCATTCTAAGAAGCACCTCCTGAAGTTCGACCTTGAGAAAGTGACCTCAGCTGATGACCATATTAGCAATTTCTACCTAGCATTGCAAATGATGAAGTTCTAGTACGATGATGTAGCATGTCATTTATTCCTGCACACCCTTGAAAATAAAGCGGCCACTTGGTATTGGTCACTGCCCATTGCATCCATCCGAACTTGGGAGGAGTTTCGGAAAACCTTCCTTGACAAAGTCTCAGAAGACAAGACACCTTCTATGCTCCTCACTGAGCTCAACACGCTAAAATGTCATAAGAAAGAGAAAGTGAAAGATTTCAACCAATGTTTCACCGCCATTTTGAATAAGTTCCCTATGGACATAGCCCTTGATGATTCCATCACGATCGATTATTACATTAGGGCCCTGGCACGAGATATTTCCATATTTGTTACACATGAAGAAAAACCCACTCGGGTAGAAAAATTTGCTACTACGCCCGAAGTCGAAAATGACCTTCTTTCTATCATTACCTTAGAGCATGAGTCTCTGGAGGATGAAAATCCCTCCAGGAAGAAGATCCATGCCTCATAAAGTAAAATGTAGATAAAGATAAATATTCCTTTGATTTCGAGGTACTAGATAAATCCCTAAGACAATTGAGTAATGAAGTGTTTGAGCTAAAGAGAAGAACCAGTGACGCTTCAGGAGGAGCAAAGCCTGCTAAGAATTTTTTTTGGAGAACTAACAACCTCCCCCCTAAAGTGTCACAAACATCTAGCTCAACCTTCAATGTGGAGGAGATAGGAAAGAATAACTTTTGCACTTTCCATCAGGCCTCCTACTCGAAGAAGATTTGTCCGCATTGGCTCCATAACATGACTACGGTAATCACCCATTTGTTAGAAGATTAGGCTTCTAGGGAAGGGAAAGAAGAAACTAACGACGCTGAAGAGGATGACTCCCCTCCTGACGATGATGCTCCATCTATTGTGTTAACCTTCGAAGTCATCCGTGGGGAGGAAGTGTTGACTGGTCAAGAGGCCATCATTGGAGATGCTCCCCCCAAGCCCCCCAATAGTTACAACATAAGGAGTAAAGGTACTATGTCGGACACTATGCTGGAAGACAAGAAAAGAGCATTGTTACGAAGGATCTTGCCCCCCACCAATACTAGTCAGCCATCCACTTCTTCACCTTGAGGGACGAATGATTTAAGCTCTAACGAGTCACCAACCAGTACAAAAGGAGACTCATCCACACCCAGAAATCCATCCAAAGGGGTGACAGCTAAAACTACCTTGGCCACACAGTGCTTAGCACACGAAGCTTCATCCATATATTTAGATTACAATTTCATAAAAAATTGGGAGAAAGCTCGAGCAAATATCTCTTTGTATGAGTTATGGAAGTTAACTAGTTAGCGTGAGTTGATTGCCAAGGCCTTTTCCATTTCTCCTACCCCTTCAAAATCTTGCATATCAAAAAAGGAGAAATCTACAGGTCGATCCCCAGCTGTGGTCGACCTTCAAGCCATAATGAATGACACAAACACAAACTCGAGAGGCTCAACCCCTCCTTTCCTCTTAACCTTCGAGATGTTCAATTTTGATGTTCACAATTGCCTTGTCAATTCTGGCACATTGACCAACGTCATTCCCTGGTCAGTATGCAAGAAGCTAAATATCCAACCAGAAAAACTAATACCAAAATCATTCAACTCTACAGGTCTCAAGTTCCGACTGTGGGAGAATTAAATAATGTCATCATTCGATTATCTTATGATTCTCAAGTTCACTAGTGAATCGACATAATCATTGTAGACATCCCAGAAGCCTACGACCTTCTTCTCAATAAAGGTTGGTCCTGTAAGATTCAGTGCTACTTCACCACAGATTGATCCAACTTATGGCTACCTTACAAGGTAAGGAATAACCAAATCAGGGTCAATAGTGAGCCTTTCATGAAGCACATTGTAATCGACCTGAAGGGACCTAATGAGCCTATTAGTTATTCCCAACAAGAAATGTGAGTGTGCCTCCTAGAGTCCCTGTTCGGGTGCTGTCAGCCTCAGACATCAAGCATTCCCCCATATACCTAAGTTGAAATTCCCATGCAAACCCCAAGCCTTGATAGCGAAGTTTGTGCCTTAAAATTACATACGTTAGGTTTACCTTCCTTCAGTACTGAAACATGGACATTGTAGTATGACAGATCTAAAACTCATGATAGAACTAGGGCAGGGTGCCTCCTACTAGACCCCAAGAGGAATAGATTCTTGATCTCTTACAGGTCAGAGTTCCAATGCACCAACAACACCATAGAATATGAGACATTGTTCCTCAGCCTCAAAAAGGCCATCGACCTAAAAGCAGACTGTTTGAAGGTAATCGTGGATTCTAAAATCATTATGAGACAAGTATGCAATACCATTCACTGTTTGTCCCCACACCTCAAGTATTACCAAAAATAGGTATGGTGTCTCATAAATTCATTTAAAACTTTCAATATCATTTCCGTTCCTAGATTTCATAATTTTGTTGCTGACATGTTAGCTAATGTTGCAACTAGATTCACCCCTCTTAGAGATGGGTTTCCTATTGAAATTATGTATAAATAGGCAGTACCCAATAACATAACTAACTTGTGAATTTTCAATGATGACCAACAAATTACGGAGTTCAGGAAAACTGCAGAAGTGTTCAAAGATGCAGCCATTGACGAAGAGGAACATGAGAGATCGCTACAAGAAGAAGTGGATTCATGGAAAGTAAACCCCTTACCTAAGGGGGTGGTGATGTTAGAGAAATTGTTCTACCTCTAGAACCGGGTCAGAGGCCTGTCGAATACCAAAACTCATAGTTCCACTCTCTCACACAAGAGGATCAACCTCGGGACATAGTATGACCCCAAGTATGTCAACTTGTGGCTGGGGTACACCCGAGAGGAAAGACAAGCATTCATCATCCTATTCAAAAGATACTGCGATGTTTTTGCTTGGACATATGATGACTTGAAAATGTACGATACTCGAATTATTCAGAATGTCATCCCTACAAAAGAAGTGGCCAAACCATTTTAGCAAAAATTGAGGAAGGTGCATCAGGCATTAGAACCACTTATCCAAAAGGAACTCAAGAAATTGTTTGATTCTCACATCATCTTCAAGATCAGGTACTCTACATGGGTACCTAATATGGTGTCAGTGCAAAAGAAATCCGGGGAGATACATCTATGTGTCGATTTCCGAAACCTTAACCGAGAATCAGATAAAGATAACTACCTGATCCCCTCCATGGAGCATATCCTCTAAACTGTTTCAGGGTTCGAAGTCTTCTCCCTATTAGATGGCTTCTCCAATTACAATCAGGTCCTAGTAGCTGAGCCGAATCAGATCAAAACAAAATTGCAAACAAAGTGGGGGACATTTGCATTCCATCGTATGCCTTTTAGGCTGATAAATGCTAGGGCAACCTTCTAGAGAGTGATGGATATTGCCTTCCAAGGTCTTATGGGTTAGAGTGTGGTGGTCTACCTAGACAATGTCATTGTTTTTTCAAAGAAAAGGGGGGACCACCTTCACCATTTGAAGCATATTTTCAAAAGATGTTGGAAATATGGAATCTCCCTCAACCCAAAGAAGAGAATATTCACGGTTTTGCAAGGGAACTTGGTTGGTCACATCATCACCAAGAACAGAATCACTGTAGATCTCAACTGCATTAAAGCTATAGCACAAATCCCTCAGCCGAGCACCAAAAAAGGTATGTAATCTTTCCTCAGCAAAATTAATTTTCTTCCCAAATTTATTTCATATTTCACACAAATTGTCAAACCTTTACAGAATATGATAGATAAAGACGCAATATTCAAATGGAATCAAGAAGAAAAGGAATCTTTTGATCGTATTAAGAGAGCGATCACGGAAGCTCCCTCCCTCTCTAGCCCAAACTTCAACAAAGACTTTATCTTATACACTTTCACCTTAGATTCATCATTGGCTATGATCCTCACACAAAAGGACCACGATCATGAAAAACACCCTATATCCTTCATGAATACAGGGCTCCAAGGCACAAAGCTAAACTACCTAGACATTGATAAGTAGGCATACGCAGTCTACAAAGCAGTGAAACACTTCAGACCATACATCTTGAAAAACCATGTCACAGTGATGGTTCCACACCTAGCCGTCAGATCCCTCTTCATACAATAGGAGCTGGGGGAGAGGAGAGCCAACTGGATGACCTCCCTCCAAGAATATGATTTGGAGTTTAAACCCTCCCAATCCGTGAAACAACATGGACTCTGTAAACTAACCACTAAGGTGGCTGATCAACAAAACATGGAGTCTGATTGAACATCCCTGGAGATAAAAGGTTGGGAACATGAAATCGAAATGTATTAGAATGAACTTCTCTGCTCACACGAATCCTCATCATGGTACTCTGATTTAAAGTAATAACTAGTGTAAGGATCTCTTCTCGAGACTATGTCCGCCAAACAGAAGAGATCTGTTAGGCTTAAGGCTGCCTCATATCAAATGGTTCAATGAAACCTTTTGAGGAAGCACCACCTTGGCATATTACTAAGATGTTTAGAATATGATGAGGCTCAACGAGTACTGAAATATCTACATGATGGACCTGCAGGAGGTCACTCTGTAGGCGACACCACAGCCCACAAGATCATGAGGGCAAGTTTCTACTCACCTACACTTTTCAAAGATGTTCATGCCTATTCTCAGAACTATCCCATCTGCCAGAAGCACGCAGGTAGGCAAGAAAGATCAGCTGCCCCACTCCAAACCATAGTAGTTGAGGAACCTTTTCAGCAATGGGTGTTGGATGTCATAGGTGAGATCGTGCCAAACTCGTCAAAACAACACATGTATATACTCATGACCACCGACTATTTCACTTGGTGGGTAGTGGCCATCCCATTGTGGAAGGTTAATGACAATGCGGTAATATCCTTCATTAAGCAATACATCATAGCCATGTTCAGTGTTCTAACATCTCTTGTCTTTGATAATGCTACATATTTTTCGTCTTTAAGATTATATGATTTTTCTTTAGAAAATAGTATTGTGTTGAAACATTTGGCCAACTACTACCCTCAAGGAAATGGCTTAGCAGAATTATCCAACAAAAACCTCATCTGTATCATCAAGAAAACCTTGCCTTTACAGCAAAGGAATTGGCACAATGCCCTCAGTGACACCCTATGGACCCACTGGATCACTCACAAATCATCCATCAGCACATCTCCCTACTTCTTAGTATACGGGAAAGAAGCCATATTGCCACCCAACCTATACCTCCCTACCCTTAGATTGGCTCAAGAGTCACAAGGCTCCCCACGTCCTTCCATTCAAAGCCGCATCGATACCTTGGTAATATTGGAAGAGGAAAGATTAAAAACTAAATAAAAATTTTCCATCCATCAAGCCTGGATCAAGAGGTAATTTGACAAAAAATCTGTAGGGTCCCATGAGTTTAATGTGGGTGATCTAGTGCTTAAATGGGATTAGGCTCATGAGGACAAGGGTAAGCACATAAAGTTCCAAGCTTTGTGGATGGGCCCTTTCCAAATCATAGAAAAAATTAGCCATCACACCTTCAAGTTGCAAACCCTGGGAGGGCAAGTGGAACCACTCCCTATGAATGGCCATGACCTTAAATTCTACTTCACCTAGCAACCCCAAAGTTATTGGTCCCATCTTGTACCATAGTTTCATTTTGTTTTCTTAGATAGTCAGTGTTTTTCTTTCAGTATAGTTCTTCATTTCTTTTGTTTTCTTTCAGAATAAATTTGAGATGGCAGGCAGAGGTTAGAATGACCCTACAGAATAGCTCCCATGAATTCTCTCCAGAACCGTTTACTAACCAATACTTAAGTCGCGGCAGAAAATCTAGTGTGCCAGATTGGTAATAGTGGGGAACTCGATGGTACACACAGCCTCCGTCCCTGCTCTTATCGGTTTGACCTAGCTACTTACATGGCTGATAAGTTTTGAATTGTTCTAGAACACCTGTGGTTCTAGGAATGAAGGGGAAACTAAAGAAACCATTTTTTGAGCATACATATATCTCAGGAAAATAATAAGGTGTCTGAAAAACTAGAAACAACCTCTTTGCAAGTTAAATTAGTCGGGATCCCTCGTCTGCCCAAGCTTTAAGCCAACATCAAATAAGTGCATATAAGCACAGACAAATAAGTGCCAATGAGCACATTCATTCATAATAAGGGCTAAAGGACCGAGAAAGGCTTCCTGCGCAAATAGGTGAAGCAACGAATTTGTCGGGGTACTAACTAGGCTCACTGGTAGCAAAGCAACATTCATGATTTCTAGGTAGTGACTCCGTCGGGGTACTATTCAGGCTCGCTAGTTGCGGAGCAACACCAGAGTACCATGACTGCTATACCAAGAAAATTTCAAAGCTCATATTGTAACTTTAATATCCCTTTTCTTTCCCAGAATAGTGGGAGGTATCACCCTGTCTTATGTGATAAAAGCCATGATTTGGAATATGGGATGGCCAACCAGTTCAACGGGATGGCCCAAATACCATCAGTGTGACCCATATCTCCATGAAGTAATACTTATTTAAGTCCCGTTAAGCTAGGCCATAAGGCATCAGAGATCCTAGAGTCTCCTAGGGAATCGCCAGTTATTGTAGTTGTTGCAACAACCCCTCCAAAAATCTAGTAACCCTAAAATTTTCAGAGCCCCTGTATCATGCAGAGCCACTAACATAGCTAGGATCTACTCAAAGAGTTCATCAGCCTCAAGGAACCCTGGGAAAATCTAAGTTTTCAACTAGTAAATCTAAGTCACTAGTTCCTGCCTAGGTCGTCAAGTTGCTAGGTCAGAATGTGACTAAATCTAAACCTAGTGACCATTGTGACTTATGCGACCAGTGCGACTCAATAGTCACACAGGTCATGGAGTCACATCTTTCGACTGCCTGGTCGGAAGGTCGCATCATTCACAAAGTCACATGTAAGACCATTGCAACCTCGGATGTACGACCAAAGCTATATAAAGGAGGGTCGCCCAACTTCATTATGACTGCTCCTTTGGTCACACAGAGAGCAAGGAAGGTCTACAACTTCAACACGTATGTGTTTTCTACAAGTAAGTGACCATTCACCTTCCTCGTAATCATGATTTTCTCCCAAGTGTCTCTGTCTGCAGCACTCAACCTTCTGCATCCCCTTCCCCTGGGGTTTTAGCCTTTTTTACTTAGTTTTTCACCTCATTCCCCCAAAACAGTTTTCTTGGCCACTTCCACTCTTCACAGACCCAGATCTCGGCCTTTTCTCAACCTTAACCTTCCTAGTTTTCACTAGTAAACCGAAACCTAATTTCCAAAAAGAACCCTAGACCTACTGAAGAAATAATTTGTTTTTTTCCATCCCCTTAACACGTAATTTGCATGTCCTAAGGCCATGATTTCTATTTTCCAGTGACCATGCAACCTTGTGACCACATCAGATTGCGACATGTGACCATTCAGGCTCTGTCTACCTGACCTGCGACTTTGTGACCACTACCAATTTGCAACCTATACATGCAGTGGCTTAGTCACACCTCTTTCCTTGTGACCTTCGACTTTCTTCCCTTGAAACTATCCTACCACCTGTTGAAGCTCCTTTTATTTTTTGCAGTTTTATTGATTTTCATGTCATCTCTCTCATTGTGGGACTATCTATTTGACATGCTAGGATGAAATGGCTCCACCAACCACCAAATCTGCTCATAGAATTTTGGGAAGGTAGTCATGGGAATCCGACCAAGATGAGGAGCCACATATCTTTGGGGACACAACTTGCAGCATTAGTAAAACCACGAGGCTCTCTTGGTACAACATCTATGAGGAGTTTTTGGAATCAAACATTCTGAATACCCAGGAGGATTTTCAAGTGTACATAAACGTCAAGAGGTCAAGGCTACACAAGGTAGCGGCATGCCCCCTATCTTCCCATGCACATAAACCATCGAATGGATCTTGCAATGTACAGATACAGATTCACGGATGATCAGGGACCATGCTGGGGCACCCATAGCCACTATCTCCCTTGCAGATATCCGCACCTACTATAGACTCCCTGAGAAATAGGAGGTTTTTAATACCAGGTGGCTCGCCCAGTTCGTGACCCCAATGAAGGACATTCTAAGGGAATGGTGGCAAGACCTGTCAAAGTTTTAGGCTAGAATGGATCAGGCATACAAGACAAAGAGATTGTGCAAGGTATATCAATTAATTGCTGCAATGATGTGTTGATTATATGGCAAGGCAAACTACGACATTTTTTATGGCACCTGGGTTCCCCTCATGTATGGAGTTGCCACCCGAGGAACCATTTTTAACTAGGCAAGCATCCTCTCATCATCCTTGAGAATGAACATAGTTGTGGCCAAGCTGCCACAACTATAACGACCTCCAGAATTCTATATGTCTTCATACCTCCTTGACATTGTCTACTCGAGATGTTACTTCGAGAACTACAACTGCAACTGGGACTCATCAGTAGCCAACCCTATGCATTTCCATTACAAAGTTTTCTGGGACACAATTTACAAAGGCATGCTAGATATAATATCTGAAACTTTCATCATCTTGTTGTACCTACTACTATTTAGGGATGAACCACCATGCATGTCCAAGAGGGCTATGAAGACCATGGTCAAGGTGGTGCATTGGTTCCCCATTGAAGAAGGAACATTCATCAGAGTATTTGGTACCAACAAGGCCCCTCATGCACTACCCAAGTTCTTCATGGACAAGACGCTGTTGCGAGAAGTTTGCTACCAAATGACGCAGGTTTCTTTCAAGGATATTGAGCAAAGGAAAAAAGAAACCATGGCATGCCTTCCCTCTCACCATCGGAGCATATGTGGTGGAAAATTTCAAATAGGTAGAGGTAGAGGCTGAGGCATTGAAGGGAAACCACTTTGTGACCCTCAACTGCCGATCATATGATCTTAAGAAAGTTGTGGCCACCCACTGCAAAAGGGAAAAATTTGGCTGGTCTTATTCTCATACCAAAAAGGATCTTGAAGATGGGATTAAAAATTGGTATAATGCTACAAGGTAACTCAGCCCAAGCCAGCAGTGGGCCACAGATGATGAGCTCCTTGATGATTCCCAGGAAGGTGTGAGCCTCAAGGAAAGAGCTTCCACCTCAAAGAAAAAGTAGCACAAGGTGCCAAAAGGCACCGTGAAATCTGAGAAGCGAACAGGAAGATAGGTAGAAGACACCTTGACTGACCATGAAGAGGAAGATACTACGCTGGAACATAGGAATGCCAACTTGTTGAGGAGAAAGTGAGAACGGAAAAGGAAAAGCAAGCTAGAGAAAAAACAACCTAAAGATTCCAGCAACTAAGACTAGGACGAGAAGAGAAGATGACAGGAAGAGCAAGAAAAGGAGAAACAACTGCAAGAAAAGTAACATGAAGAAGAAAGAAGAAAGAAAGAAGAAGAACAAAGAGAGTAGGAAGAAGAAAGAAAAGCGCAGGAAGAGGCAGAGAAGAGAAGGAAGGAGGAGAACAAGAGGTTAGAACAAGAGCTGAAAAATATGGAAGATGAGCTAGAGAGGCAACGAGCGCTAGCAGAGGAAGAGAAAATATGACAAGAAGAGGAGCTAAGGAGGAACAAGGAGAAGGAAGATGGGGAAATTGAACAAGGAGAGACTAGCAAAACAACTGACTTGGTCATAGGACATTAGACATGCCTCCTACCGCTCCCCTCACTAGCGGACACCTTCCCCTTCAATATCTGGGTATCTCGAAGGAACAAGACGAGGAGGTCCTAGATCTCACAAGGCTCACTTTTGATGAAATAAACCTCAAGATTGTACAAGCAAGGAAAAATATTGCGACAGGAATCTAGCTGAGCCTTTATTAGTAACCACGACCAAGGATATTGTGCCCAACATTATAGCCTACCCGCAAATGATTGCCTCAGCCAAAACAACTTTTGTTGCCACCACAGAACACAATGTGGCCCGGATGAGCAAACAGATTGCTGATCTTTAGAACAATATTTATGCATCGGAAGAAAGGGCCACCATGGTGAAATAAGAGAAAAGGAAAGTGGAGGAAGAGAACACGACACTCTAGTTGGTACACACAAGTGCAACAGAATTCCAGGTAGCAATTGAAGCAGAAACAGAGACCCTTGGGGAGGCCATGGTAGTAGTCTATGAAGAGATGTCCAAACTATATCACACAGTGGCCCCAATCATGACAAACCAAGCCCACACAAAAGAAAGAGTCGCAATGCTTAAGGAGGCTATGACTGCCTTGGATAAGATACACAAATGGTTTTTCAAGTACCCAGGAGCACTGACGGAGGTCCC
Organism: Pinus taeda; assembly: GCA_000404065.3. Taxonomy (NCBI): domain Eukaryota; kingdom Viridiplantae; phylum Streptophyta; class Pinopsida; order Pinales; family Pinaceae; genus Pinus; species Pinus taeda. The sequence goes on from APFE031258300.1 coordinate 30,318, forward strand.
TAAGAAGGATTGGATCACCATGCAGAATATTAAGGTTCAACTTCACATCAAAATTTAGTCTAAAGACAATTTGATGAAAGATGCGGAAAGGGTATTGGCATCCTACAACCATCTATTCAACGGTTTGGAATCCATGATCCAACTTCATGGGGTTCCCTCTATAGGGGACGTTGGACAAGTGAGGAAGCAGGATGAGATATCCAAGAAGGTACAGGCATTCGTAGAGACATATAACCAAGCAGATCATACCAAAGACATGCTAATCACTAGATAAAATATCACGCGTTATGTGGTAGAACCAGTGAGGATCTACACCAAACTCGTAACCTTGAACAATCAGGTGCATGCCAAACAAACCACCCTCATCCCAGATGCACTTGAGTGACTGCACTGACATGATGAAGATTAGCCGCAAATCACTCCAATTGCAGTGGAATACAACCTATGGCACACATATTTGATGGAACAACTTGGGCTTGACATTCCAGAACTTACAATTATTAAATTAGTGAATTAGATTGATAACTATTTTTTGTGAGGTGTCTTTTGCAGTAGCATAGAACATTTTGTGAATATGAAAGGTCATTTAGAATACCAAAAGTCATTTTGTGAATATGAAAGGTCAAGTGGAATACCAAAAGTCATCAGGTAGATGAAAAGTCATGAGGAAGTTCAAGAGTCAAGGGTAGGCCAAGAGTCACTCTCACCCTATGAATATACCGTCATACCTCATTTGTAAAGACCTTTTGTTGAGGACTTGTTTGGAGATATATACATTGTTGAAGGGAATTTATGTTCTTCTAATATGCAAGTAGTGATTTTACGTTTCCACTATTGGATTCTTCAAATCTTTTATGTTATAATTCCATGAGTATTTTCTTCACTTGATGGATCGGATGTTCCTGAAAGCTCTTTGATGTGCAGTTTCCTCATATCTTGTCTCATACTCCACAATTTTTGTTGCTTCGTATGAATGGTATTTGATTCATTAACTCTATGCTTATGCCAGTGAACTATTTCTTTGGTATTGGTATAATATGTTTTGACTGCACCTTTGTTTATGCTCAACTCATGTTTGATTGTTGTGAACTGATTTACAATTATTAAGCATTTTATCTTGGCAAACATGAGTCTTATTTGAAGCCTTCTAATAATAACTTTACATAATATTTATTTTGTTTATAGTCTGGTTATTCATATTTTAGGTGGGATAAGATATTTGTCAATTATTTCCTTGTATTTATTGAGGTACATGTTTTCAATTCAGTTCATATTTTGCCTCCGTCCGAAGTAGGGTCAACACAACTGAATGGAAGCGAGGCCTACATATTGGAAGGGATCCTTATCACAAATGGTGTAGGCTCTAGCTAGGAACCTACACTGGGGAGGTCCCCCTTATTGTTGGCGGAAAATTCGAGCCCGTTAACACATTCATAATACAGGGTCTTGCATGGCTTTTACATGGATTTTGACTTGTGACCTTAAGCTTACAATGGTGATGAATGCGACATTTGAAATTATATGTACCTTGTCGAAAAGTGGGGTAATGCCTCCATAACTCTTTGTGCTTCCATTAAGCACTGGTTGTAGTAGCATTTTCCTACCTTCCAGGCCACTCCAATAGCCTAAGAATGATGAGTAGGATGAGTAGAGGAGGAATCTCTCCCTACATAGACATTACATTTTTGCTTCATCCCTCCTATTTCCTACCCTTAACATCTTATGATCCTATGGTGAAAAATTAGAAAAGGACCCAATAATAGTATCCCATACTCACTCCATCTATTATCACAAAAAAAAATACAAAGGGGCTAAGAAGAGTATACTGAACCCACTAGCAAGAGGCTTGTCTATCCTTGGACCATGGCCAACAAGGGTCTCATGGATGAGAGTGCCTCTAGTCCACTTTGAAAAAAATACATTAACCAAAGAGCTCAAAAACAAATAGCAATTCAATGATACATAGGAATGATCATACCATGAAACACACATAGAAATGACTGAGGCTTAAGAGAGAATATATACCCTCATATTTTAACCATCCCATCATGGAGCAAGTTTCCTTGCTTGCTCTCAACTCCATCACCTCCATGAGTCTCCTAATACCCCTCACCAAATTCTCATTTCCATCACTATAGGAAATCATTTGTCCCCTTGACTTCCCATGACTTTGAGAATTCATAAATGAGTACCAACAATACCATCTTTTGGAGGCTTCTATCTGTAACAAGAGGTTAAAACCAATTGGGGAAGATTTCACACTCTTCTCCATCATTCTTTTGTATGGCTAGAAATAAAACCTAAGCTATGGTTTGTCCTACAAATAATGACATAACTTTTCAAATAAAAAGATAAACAAATAATATGCAAAAACAATTATATACCCATTTTACAATTCACTTAAATTATACAACTATATATATATGAAAAATTAATATTTTACATAAATTAAAAATTGATTAGCACTTCTATCTTTCAAGTTAAACAAATGAAACAATTAAATATATAAACAAAAAAACAAACAATTAAATATATAAACAAAAAACTGATATTATTTAGTTAATTTATTTTAAAAGTTCCTT